>LPNX010476503.1:6841-18649 GCA_001517045.1 Pseudotsuga menziesii | reverse complement strand
TCTTGTCTCTTGTGATGTGCTTATGTTATTGCTGTGCTTGTTATTCTCTCAGTGAAAAGATCTTAACATAATGCTAGCTTAAATGTTGAAAAACTAACAGGACTAACATACCTAATGGTGCCATTTTCGAGGAAGGAGAATGAGAAAAATATTTTCCTCGTGCATGACAAAGTTAAGTTGTGATTCCTGCGCGATGAAAGAGGATCAGACAATTGGATGAATGTTCACCTGGAGACTTTGCTGAAGCAGCTGGATTCTAGCACCGGGAATACTAGAGGAAATCCATAGTCACGAGAGTTATGGAGCCTTCCAAATTCAAGAAATCATTGGATGAATATATATGATGCACAAAACTCTCAAGAGAAAGGTATTTGTCATGCAATTCCTCCTACTTATCAAAATCAAGAAAGGGTAGAAGATTTAAATAATCAGGGAAATCCTTAGAGAACACATAGTACTCCACTTAATCCAGTTTTAGAACCTCGATTTTCTCCTTTATGACCTTTTTCAAGTACTTATAGTCCTTCACAACCTGAAGTTCAAACTCAAACAACTACTATAACTCTCCATGCTAAGAATATTATCCTACAACGCCTAATGGCTAATGAAAGAGGAGGAGGTGGACACACTCCACCCCCACCTGTGAACCCCTGAAAAGCTTCCAGGTATGGTCCATTAAATTTTCCAAAGAACACATGGATATTTTATAGGACTTTACCGGTAACTTATACATCGAACATGATGATGTGTACATGAGATTGTTTCTCCAAACTTTAGAAGGAGACGTTAGGAAATGGCTTAGAGCCTTACTAGTAAATTTTTTAAGCTCCTGACTTTCCCTTGAAGCTGCATTCATGACGCAATGGGGTGAAAAGAGAGATCACATATATTATCTTAGATAATTTTCCACATTACAGAAAAAGAATGGAGAGACAACTAGGGAATTCAATATAATATTCAATAAAATATAAGATTTATAGCCTTCACAAGCAGCCGAAAAAGTCACACATGCAAAGTCCTTTGAGTATGAGTTTGCCATGATCTTGAGAGAAAGGAGATCTGAAACTCTTTTGAGTATGCAAGATGATGTTTTGAATGTGGAAGGGAACATGGAAACCTCTGGAAAGCCCATTTATAAGCAAGATTTTGATAAGAAAAAATTTAAAGAAAATGTTGAAACCTATGATAAGGACAAATATTCATAGGATACAAAGATAAAAGAGGTGTCAATAATACTTAGAGGCATTTCAAACAAGCCTACTAGGCTAGAGGTGGAAGGAAACAATCCTAATAGAAATCCTCAAGGTGGAGTTTAATGAAATCCAAATCAGTACAGAAGGCCTTTCAACCCTCAGATTATAAATGAAGAAATAAAGAATGAAGATCCACCTTTACAACCCCCTGTCAGATAAAATAATAATAATCAGTTTGCGGATTTACTTCCAGATGAGGAGTACATAGAACCACCTGAAGAGACATTATGGATGCAGGATGAGAATGATACATTCTATCTCGCAAAGGAGGAGTATGAAAAATATCTACAAGAATAAGTATACCATAATAATCAAGGATCACAAAGGACATATAATTTAAGGCCAAGAAATAATGTTGCAAATCAAGGAAAAAAATATTCCCCTAAAAAGGTTCAAGAATATCCATAACCTAATAAAATTGTTGATAGCTCAGTCACTGCTAGAAAATCTGTTGTCCTTCCATATGGGGTGACTAAAGATATATCCCCTATTGCACAAAACAAAACACATGTTCTACAACCTAAAAAGGTAGAGCCTACAAAAAAATTACATTTGTTTTGATCTTGAACATTAGTTAGCCAAACTAAAATTCCAATTCCTCTGTCAGAGCTAGCAAAAAACCATGTTTATCATAAAAAATTTGAGAAAGTCCTAAACTTGAATGGGCCAAATATTCATCCTCATGCCTTGAATCTAGCAGATGAGAATCCTGCCTTTTCAGTAGGTCAAGTGGTAGAGGAAGAAAATGATGATAACACAACTCCACTCTACATAACTCTAAGTATGCATGAAAATTTGTTGCACGACTGTATGTTAGAATCATGAGCCTCACATAATATAATGCCAAAATTGATTATGGAGAAGTTGGGCTTAGAGATCACTAAACCATATCATGATTTGTATAGTTTTGATTCTAAGAAAGTAAAGTGTTTGGGTATGATCAAAGCTATGGAATTCGCCTTAACTCAACTACCTGCAGAAAGTATTATGATGGATGTTGTGGTGGCAAATGTGCTTGCTAGATATGGGATGTTGTTATCAAGAAATTGGGTTAATAAGATGGGGGTAACTATGAAAATGGAGATGAAGTATGCTATATTGCCTTTATTTGCAGGAGAAACAAGAAGATTATACAAAGAGGCCAAATTTCCCTATGTGATCAGTGACCAAAACAATCCCATAAATGATCTTGTATATGCCTTGAAAGAGGGCATGGGATGTTGCATATTAGCTTTGGATGAAGGCTAAGAATAAGGTCCCTCTATAAAAGTGGTTACTCAAAGTGCTTTCTCGTGCCCAAATCAGATTTGTAAGATGTATTTTGATGGATCTTCCTCCGAGGGAGAGGCTGGACCAGGAGTGGTGCCTGTATACCCAAATAAGGAAGAGATTATTTTGTCTTACAAATTGAATTTTTAAACTACAAACAATGTTGTTGACCATGAATCCCTCATACTAGGACTGGAATTTGCTAGGAGGATGTGAATCACACATATTTATGTCTATGGATACTCATACTTAATAGTGCAACAAATCATAAATGTTTATCAAATTAAATACCCCAAGATGAGAGCATATAGAAATCATGTATGGGATCTAATGGAAAAACATTTCCATGCCTTCAACAGCATTGCTATCCCAATAGAGATGAATGTCAAAGAAGACTCATTGGTTGTTGTTGCAAGTACTTTCATACCTCTCATTGGACCTAAGCTTAATCATGAAGTGGAAATGATATACAAGCCTTTAGTCCCTGATAATCAAAAGCATTGGCAAGTACCTGAAGATGAGGAGAAGATAAAAAGGTTCTTGGAAATAATAGATGGATTATCAGTTACTTGCATAGATCAAGATCAATATGAAGAGGAAGATGCAGAATGTCAAGAGGTAAACACATATCCAAAATTCAACAGCAAAGTGGCAAATCATAAGATATTATAGTTGAAGAATAATTTTATTCCTAAAGGTTTAGTACCATTAAAAATATTGTTTGACAAAAATGACATCCCTATAAAGCCTACAACTCAACCAAAAGAGGAGGATGTAGAGGATATAAACATTGACAAAGGAGAAGAGTAAAAAAACATCAAGCTATCCAAGTTGTTGCATGTAGAAGTAACACACATGTATCTAACGATTTTTAAATATTACATAGATGTATTTGCATGGAAGTGTGAAGATATTAGAACTTATGATACATCCATTATTCAACATAAGATACCTATGAAGCCTAGATTTAAGCCATTTAAGTAGAATATGAAGCAATCCAATCCCATAGTGCTGCCCAAAATAGAAAAGGAAGTAAGCAAATTTTCATATGCAAAAATAATAATTCCTTTGAGAACTCAAAGTGGATAGCCAATTTGGTAACAGACTGAAAGACGAGTGGGGAAATCAAGTTGTGTGTTGATTTTAGAAACCTTGATAAGTGAACCCTGAAAGATAATTATCCCTTGCCCAAGATGGATTAGATTTTGTAAAAAGTGGTAGGGGTTGACATGATACCTATCATGGATGGATTTTCAGGGTACAATCAGGTAGAAATGAGTAGAGAGGACATAGAAAAGACGGATTTCACAACTCCCTAGGGTTCATTTATGTATGACAGGATTCCTTTTGCACTGATGAATGCGGGAGAAACATTTGAGCGAGACATGAATATATCCTTTGTGGGAAAAAGAGACAAGTTTATAGCAATATATTTGGATGACATGACTATTTTTCAAAAACAGATGAGGAGCACATGTCCCATTTTAAGCAAACATTTAATAAATGAAGGAAATATGGGCTATCCCTGAATCCCAAGAAACCGCATTTTTCTTTGTAGGAAGGGAAGCTCTCAGGACATAATGTTTCCAAGGATGGGGTAAGAAAAAACACAAAAAGGGTGGTAGCAATACAATCCATACTAATACCCAGGAATAAAAAGGAAGTACGGTCATTAATGGGGAAAATAAACTTATTCAAAAGGTTTATTCCTAATATGACAGATTTGATTAATACCATAACCAACATGCTGAAAAAAGGTAATGATGTTAAGTGGACCAAAGAGTCCAATGAGGATTTCGAGTAATTGAAAAGGTCCACAGTGGGAAGCCCTTATTTTGATAAGCCATGATTACACCCAACATTTCTTGGTATTCTCTTTTGATTCCACAAATACTAACGCAATTGTTCAATCATGGAAGAATCAAGAGGGATATGAACAACCTAAACCATTTTTTTAGGAAAGCCCTGAGGGATGCAAAATTGAAGTATAGTCTGGTTGAAAAGCAGGCCTATGGCATGGTGAAAGCATTGGAGTATTTCATATGTTATGTGATGCACTCACATATAATTGCTTATGTACCACATAGTACTATAAAAGATATCCTTAGTCAAATAGACAGTGAAGGGAAGAGAGAAAAATGGATTTCAAAAATAAAGGAATGTGATCTACAAATCAAACCTACCAAACTAGTGAAAGGTCAAGAATTGGCCAAATTGTGAATCCCTGGATTTGAATTTACTATATGATCTAACATAACAATAAAAGGCTAGAAACCAATAACATCCCAAAAGAAATTCAATGAAGATAAATTCTAAATATGTAGAATCTCCATGGTACGGGGACATTATATTTTATCCAATAAATCTTGAATGTCCAAAGCATATGAGTAAGTCATAAGCTATATCTTTAAATTTGCAAGCTATAAAAGCCTTTGCATATTAGATGAATATATCTATTGGAAGGACCCTCATATCATATTGTTGAATTGTGTGATAGAAGAAGAAATAGAGGGGATGATTACAAAATTCCACAAAGGGGTATGCGTAGGACACCATGTTTGGAGAGCCACATCATATAAAGTTCTTAGAGTAGGGTATTATTGTCCAAAGTTTTTTTTAAATGCAAATCACATGGTAAGAGATTGTACTAGATTTCAATTGTTTGTAGGAAAACAAAAATTGAAGCCATTGCCTTTGAAGCCCATAAAGACATCAACCCCTTTCCAACAATGGGGCCAAGATTTTATTGGGGAGATAAATCCACTTTCCAGTGGCCAACACATATGGATCTTGACAACAATTGACTACTTCACAAAATACAGTTGAGGCCATTCCAAGCAAGTCAACAAATGACACAGTGATTATTAAATTCTTATAGGACAAGATATTGTCAATATTTGGATGTCCAAAGAAGATAATTGCTGATAATTCTCAAGAATTCAGGTCATTTAAGATGCTTTTGAGTTGGGGTATTCCATCCCATATTATCCATAGGGAAGTGGATTGGCATAATAATCCAACAAAATCATGCTTAGAATAATTAAGAATATGTTGTAAGACAACAAAAAGACAGCGGATGTGAATTTAAGATATGCTTTATGGGCTAAAAATATAAGTGTAAAGAGATCCTTAGGAAATTCCCCTTTCCAATTGGTATATGGAAAAGAAGTAGTTATGCCAATTCAATTGTGATTTTCTGTGTTGAAGCTGATACAAAATGAAGTAGGGGAGTAGAATTACATGGTTAGGAGAATGTATGGATTGATATAATTACAGCAGGACAAGGACCAGGTCAACTTAAATTGCAGGAACATCAGAAGAGGATGAAAATTAATTTTGATAAAAAGGCCATAGAAAGAGAGTTCGAGCCAGGGGATATAGTTTTGAGATGGGATGCCAAAAGGGAAGACATATGCAAGCATGGAAAAAATGATAATCTATGGATGGGACCCTAACAAATATCAGTTGTACGAGGCAATAAGACCTACATTCTTGTAGAGATTAATGGTGAAGTCATGGAAGTTGTTTTCAATGGAAGGCTTCTCAAATGTTTCTTTTTGTACTAAAATACAAGAAAGTATCCTACATATATGTACATAGTAGAGTAGAAGCATTTTAATTATGTTTTCCTTTCCTTTATAGATATTTAAACATTTACATTTCTATGTTTGTAAATATTGTTGTATGTTGAAAAGTTGTACAATGTATGGAATGTCTTGTGAAAGGTGACTCCATAACCCAACATAGCGCACTAATCTAATGTTCTCAATAGTTTGTGAAACAAGCAGTTTTCCCCATTGGAGCCTATGTTATCACCAAAGAATTTTTAGAGTTTTTTGGAGGCCCAATAACCCAAAAGAATCATCCAATGTTAAAAATTTCAAGTTAGATCCTTTAGGAGCTAAGGCTTAGACCCCTTTAAATTTTTGGGGCAACATAAAATCATGGGCAAGTGGCCGAGTACTAAGGAATAGGGATCTAACATTCATTGAGCAGAGCACCGTTGAATCTGATATGATCCACTACCAATATCAATAATGCTCCGACAAAGTATGAGGGAGGTAAAGGAGGAAGATGATCTAATCAAGAAAAAATTTGGAAGATCAATGACTAACATTGATAATGCACCTAAAAATTACACCTCGCTTATTTTCCCCCCAAGGAGTCAATGCCCCAAAACTGTTAGGGACATGTGGAGGAAAATTATTGATAATGCCCATTATGCAACCAAGTCCTAGAAATAGCATAAAAAGAGCAATAATAGATCAGAAATAGTGATCCACGCCTTAATAATGAAGAAAATAGATGAATAGAAAGACTCTTCAAGGGGGAAACATCCTCATACAATGTGCTAAGTACATAAGACCATACAAGATGAGATGATTCAATTGAAAAGGTATCCTTCCTATATATAGGAAACAAACAGGTACAATTACAACGAATGGACCCAAGCCAACATAACTAATATAATAATGCTAATGACAATTACCACTTATAGACAATTACATCAATAATATGTAATGAGCCATAATATAGGGGGTAATGTGCCAACATTTAGGGCTTAGCATGTGCCTTCCCTTAAGACAAGTGTTGTCCTCAATGCTTGATTAGTTGTGGATTTTTTTTTATGAAGGGTTAATCTTCCCATGTCAAATATTCAAATAGTAAGTTCTTTCACTTAATGAGGTATTCAGTAATATCCCAATTACGTATTTCTTTGGTCCTTGTTTCCATGATTTGTTCAAGTTCCAATATGACTTTTCCTTCTTCATCTAGCTCCAACAAGATAGTTTAAATTGGGACCTTGTTTCCTATTACCTTCTTTAACCAAGAAACATGGAAAACTAGTTGTACCCTTGAATATGTAGGGAGATCCAATTTGTAAGCCATACTACCAATCTTCTGCAACACTTTATAAGGCCCATAGTACTTGGGTGCTAATTTATTGTCTTTATTAAGTTGCTTGAGGGACACCTATTTGTAAAGTTGTGGCCTCATAAATACCCAATCCCCTTCTTCAAAACTTTGTTCATTGTGATGTTGATATGCTTGTTGTTTCATCATGTTTTTTTACATAACCGGGTTGTCCTTCAGTAATTGGAGAACTTCTTGTTGTTGCTTTAGGTTATATTCCACAGCTTGAACTATATATTTTCCTTTTAAGGGAGATGTGATATATGGATGATGGTACCCATAAAGCACCATAAATGGAGACATTTTTTATGACGTATGGAAGGATTTATTGTACCACCATTCTGCCAAATATAATCATTTCACCCACTCTGTTTGTTTGTCAGATGAAAAGCAACAAAGGTAACCTTCCAAAAATTTGTTCACTATCTTAGTTTTCCCATCAGATTGAGGATGATAGGATGAACTGTGAACCAATTGGGTACCCAAACAAGAAAATAGTTCAGTCCAAAATTTTCTAGTGAAAATCGGATCTCAATCACTAACAATAGTATTTTTGTTTCCATGTAACTTCTGAAATGTTTCCCTGAAATCTCTAGAACCTATACTTGCATTAAAAGGGTGATAGAATGCACAAAAGTGTGCATACTTTGTGAGTCTAACGACAACCACCATAATAACATTCTTCCCTTCTGACTTGAGTAGACATGTGTTGAAATCCATTGGGACTTCCTCCAATCGCTGACAAGGTATTTCTAATTGCTTTAAAAGACTTGGGGTCTTAATTATTTCAACCTTATATTGTTGGAAAACCAAACATCTGGCCATGAATATTTGAACATCAAATTTAAGACCTTCCCAAAAAATTCCTTCTTAACCTTGTTGTACATTTTTAGGGATCCTAGGTGCCCACCAATAGGAGCGGTGTGTAATTCCAAAAGGATATTTTGTTTGATTTGAGAGTTATTACATATATATAACTGATCCTTATACCATAATGAATCATTTTTCCTCACAAAAGTACCTTATACATAGGGATGTATGTAGCTTTTGAATGAGCATCCACAAAGATTGGTCATTCTTCCATTTTTCCCTTGCTTCTACTACCCAATCTAGTTGTATAATCTAAATCGCATAAAGTAATACCTCAACATCCTCATCTTTTATGGCGAGTGCTTCTTCCACCACATTTTGTTTCCCTTTTTTATAAATGATTTCAAAGTCATATCCCAACATCTTGGTTACCAAAATTTGTTGTTCTTTTGAAGATAGCCTATGTTCCAAGAAATATTTAAGACTATCATGATATGTTTTGATCTTGAAGTGCCTACCTATTGGGTAAGGACACCATTGGTTAAGTGCATGTGGTATTGTCATCATTTCTTTCTCATAAATGGGTTTTTGTAAGTTCTTCTCCTTGATTGGTCAACTTTTGAAAGCAAGGGCTCATCCTTCTTTAATTAGAATAGTCCACAATGAAGGATTTTGTGAAGTCTAGTGTGGTCAAAATAGGATCTTTGTACATTTCCTCTTTAAGTTGTTCAAAATATTGAGTTGCCTATAGAGTCCAAGAAAATGCTTCCTTCTTCAATAATGTTGTTAAAGGTGTTGTTATTCTTCCATAGTTCCGAACAAACTTGTGGTGGTTGTTGATGTATATGTAACTTCGGAATGTATTCTTCTATGTATTTCATATATTGTAACCCGATGTTTATTCCGGGATGTTTCTATTATGTATTTGAGTCATGTGGTCATGCCCCGATGTTTCGATCGCGAGGATTAATAATGTAATCAAGTCATATCAAGTCATTAGGTAAGTCCCCACAGTTTCGGGGCACTTGAGTTATTATACACTAATTAAGGTGTAGGCTCGAGTAAGTAATTGTAAGTTGAGCCTACGTGAGTAAGTGCACTTCAAGTGAACGGAAGAATATAAATAGAGAGTGAGAGTCTCTCTATTTATCACTTGCACAACACATCACTTGCTCTCTCAAGTGTGGCGCACTACTGAAGAAGGAAATTACTGGGACAAGAAGTCTACTGCTGTTGGGGAGATCTCTTACTGTTTTGGTGCTGATTCTTTCTCTAAGGAAGTTGCGAGGTTTTCTCCTTTATGGTTTCCCCGAGGAAAACTCTTTGTGTCTCTTGTCTCTTGTGATGTGCTTATGTTTTATTGTTGTGCTTGTTATTATCTCAATGAAAAGATCCTAAGATCATAATGCCAGCTTAAATGTTGAAAAACTAACATGGTATCAGAGCTAACCTGAGAAGAAGACATTGTGCAGCTACAGGAACTAGGGCTTCCTATTTTGTGGATCTTCCTCCACATATTTTCAGCAAAAGTATGCTAAGATGACTCTCCATTAAATGGTGCATCGTTCTGTCGATGTAGAATTCAATTTCAAGCATTTTCAGTTTTGATGTGGAATTTAGGGCTTTCTACAGAAGAGAAATTTTTGGGTGAGACCAGCATAGGATTGTTCTCCTCATCAAAACCGAAATTTAGAGACCTGGATCAGTAAATTTGGTTGGGTAAATCTCTGGGAAAGTCAAACCCTAGTTTGACCCTGAGCTAGGAGAAACCCTAAATACTAAAACTGCTAAGTTTTGGTACAGTCGCTATATTATGAGATTGGAAAAGTCTAAGAAGCTGAACATTGCAGGGGCCGAAGATAAAATCCTTATGAACACTGTGTCCAAAGGGAAGCCTCTGATTCGCTATATTCTGGGAGATATGATCTCTCCAAGTTAGGATTCCAGCCTCTTCTAGAATTCATCCCTAAACAGGACACCTGGGGAGATCTGCTATATCTTAGGCTATAGAGGTCCAAATGGAATTCCTAAAGATGTTACAGAAATGGAACGGACTGTACTTTCTATGGTCCAAAGGTCAGACTCAAAAGATGAACCAGTGACACGTGGCATGCCGTACAACTTTGTTGTTCTGAACAGTCCTGCAACAGGTCACCTTGGTAAAAGGATCATAAATCCAAAATGGTGAAACTAATTCTGATAAAACCTATGGTGTTGGATCAGGGACATGCGATTTTACCTCAGTGAGAAATTTCAGACACATAGGATCAGTAATTTCGGAGATGTCACAGAAACAGTAACAGGCATTTCTGTAGAAGAAATCAGAAAATTAGGGCTTCCTGTTCTGGGAGCTTCCCTCCACTGTTTTCAGAAAAGGAGTACATTGGACAGCTCCATTTAAAGAGATCTATCTGTTCATCCAATCAGATCTGAAATATTCCAAGTTTTGAAAATTAGGGTTTCTGTGACAAACCCTAGATCAACGAACTCCGGGACAAGGACGGACACCTCAAATCAGTAAGATCTAATCCTTTGCTATTTCCATTTGAGGTTCTCATTTCAAATATGATATATCACATTAGCTTAGTTAAAATCTTGTGAAAGTTGACAAATTCCAAACCTGGAAGTATATGATCTCTCTGAAGAAAATGGATTGGACACCTACATGAGTATGGAGGTTCCAGTTTCAGAGGGAGACGAGGCCAAAGAAGACATCATGCTCATGCTACAGAGGATGATGAACCATCCAGAAAGAGATCCAGATATGAAAGAGAAGATTCTTCAAGCGAGGATGAATATGTTCTAATATAAGCTCTCATAGGTAACATTACTCATGGAAGTGATGATTGGCTTATAAATAGTGGGGCTTCCAAACATATGATGGGATTCAAGGAATCCTTTGTAAGACTATCAGAACATGAATCACCTCACAAGGTGAAACTTGTAGATGACTACCAATATCCAATAAAAGGTAGTGAGGAATCTTCATACAAGCTAGATTCTGGAATGCAGGTTGCATTCATAGATGGTCAAATCATCATGTGGCCAAAAGGAAAGACTATCGATGATGCGGTAGTGATTGGAGAACAAGAAGGAGGCTTGTATGAATTGAAGGGCCATCCAGAACAAGCCTTGATCCATGTAGAGCCAAATAAGCTTTGGCATAGAAGGCTTGCACATGTGCATTACATAGCACTACCTATTGCAAGCAAAGCTGTTGAAGGTCTTCCTGAATTTCAAGCTATTTGAAGGGAAGAACAAAATCAAAATGTGACCTAAAGAAACTAGTTGAAGAATGTGAAGTTCCAGAATGCAGAGACCATGCAGTCATAAGAGTCTCTCAAATCAAAGAACAACTTGAAGCGGTAAAAGGAAAAGTGAAGAATGCAAAAGTGGTGATGGCCACCTTGAATGGCCTCCCAGGATCGTGGAATTCATTCATTCAAGGAATGTGTTCCAGAAGGAAGTGATTACTCTCAGAAGACTCCATGAAGAAGAAGAAGCTAGAATCATAAGAAGAGAAGAGAAGATGGGAGCAACTGAAGATCAAGCTATGAGGAAT
>LPNX010476497.1:23484-52390 GCA_001517045.1 Pseudotsuga menziesii | reverse complement strand
TGGCTAGCTCGGCTTTCACCTTTTCGTTCTCTGCCTGCAATTCTTTAATGGTCTCCTCCTTTAAACTGACTTGGGACATAGACTCCAACAAGTCATCGGTAGAACAATCAGCTAATGGCTTTCGGATAGCTACGATGGATAAGTCGTCACCTGTAGGGGTCTGGTTTATTAGCTCGTCCATAATCTCCTTTTCTACATTCTGCTCTTTCTTCAGCTCTGTGATTTGGGACAGTAGTTCTTCCCTCTCGGCATTCCATCCATCCCTTTCCTCTTGTAGCTCTCCAGTCTTCCCTTTGTGCTCCATCATTTCCTGATAGAGTCTATCTTTCTCCTCTTGGAGGGCTAGCAATTCAGCTGACTGGACATGTTCCGAGCCTGGCATCTTCAAATTTTTCTTCAGAACTTGCAGGGCATTGTCCTTTTCTTCCAACAATCTCTTCACAGCCTGGGTGTTGTCTGAACCGGCGATGTCTGCCTGTAGTTTCTTTAGCTGAACAACATTCTCCTTATTCTCTACTTTCTCGTGTCTCACTTGAATTTCCAACTTGTCAACCAACGCCTCTAATTTGCTGATCTTCATCATAGCCTGCAATAGGTCCGAATAAATAATGTTGCTTGTTTGCTTATGTAATTGTATCTTGTCTGGAGTACTTATCTTATCCAGACGGATCTCTATTTCGGACATTCTTTTATCGTTCCCTACAGCCATCTTGAAAGTATTTTTCTCCGCGTCTCTAGCCGAGACTAGAGACGTTTTAGAACTCTGCAGGTTCCTTACCTTTGGAAGCAAATTTCTTGTTTCTTCCAGGGATTGGTTCCTTTTCTCTAGGTAGCTCGTCCTGAGCTCTTCTCTTGATCTGAACAGGGAACCGGATTCTAAACTGTTACTATCATCTTCTGAACCTTTAAAGGAAAATTGACTAACCTGTACTGTCTTCAGGGGAACCAAAGCAACCTTTTTGGAAACTTCGGACACCCCTTTCTCCACGATCTCACTTCCACTGAGCAGCTTCGCCTTCTTATGGGATGTTTGCTCGTCTACTTCCATATTCTCTGCTTCGGCCAGACTTCTCTTGGCAGCAACACTGACACCTTCTGTGATCTGGATCTCTAAATGAGATGCAGGATTTTCCTCTGTTTCAACATGGGACTCGTCAGCAAATGTGAGCAACTTAGCTATCTCAGATAATCCTGGTACGGCCTGATGTTCAAACGGCTTGTTTCTGTTTGCCTGTTTTCTTAACGAAATCACCTGGTATGGATCATAATTCATTTTTACATATTTAACAAAATCCATGGGTTCCATCAATCTTTCTATACACGTCAGGGCACCTTTGCCTTTAAAAATGAAAGGGCCGACTTTAAAAGGAAATTTAATACTTAAAGACTTCCTGAAAGCACCGAAGTGCTCTTGTTCGGATAACAACCTCTGTCTCATAAACTCCAACACAAAAATTCTTGGAGTTAGAAAAGAAGGCAACCTGTAGGGCTGACCAGTATAACCGTACACTCTCAGAACCGTGAAATCTTTGTACAAGAACCAGTCTCCCACCCTCCCTTCGGGTGAAGACTGCATTAAATATTTCATCTCGTCGGAAACCCTGGGCAATTCTCCATCGAAAAGCAACTTGTATACTTCAGACATGACCGAATTGGCGAATTCGGTCAGGTGGATTTGCGTTGGCAAATCAGAAGAGGATAGAGTACTCAAGAACCTCAACTCGGAAACATTGGAGCATATTAACATATGAAGCAAATGTGTTTGGAATCTGAAAAACTGTACTTTGGGAAACTTAGTCAGCTGGAGGTGGATTGCCTCTGCTAGATACTCGTCCAAATTAAGTACATGGGCTGACTGGGACTCGAGACTCAAAGAATTGACTTTCAGAAGGAAACCAAGGATAACATGACCTACATGATAATCGTCATCTAGGCCCAACACCTGACAGACCAAAGACATCACTAACTGTACCTCAGCTCTAAAAACATGCAGGGGGTAAGGTAAGGAGAGTTTTTCCAAGGACTGACCTTCCTTCAGGATACTTGACAGGAATCGAGAGCGAGCATCAATTGGGCAACTTCGGAAAAACTCAGCAAGGATGGCCTCATTCACGGACTCGCGGTCTCCGGGATAATCCTCGGGTAGATTAATATTTTCTCTAACTACTGCAGCATCAACTTTACATAAAATCCTAGACGCAGACTGACTCACTATGACTCTCTGAGAGGGGGAGTAATTCACCGTGCACCATTCGGAAAATTCAGGGAAGTGGAGGGTTTGTTCCAGGGCGAAAAAATATAAAAAGGACTTACATACATTTAAAACATCATTTCCCCGTAAAAAATAGGACCACAATCTATCTTTACTACCAGCCACACTTCCTGTAGACAGGAAAGGGTCATAGACACCTCTGTGTCTGTCTACCAGGAACTCTTCTCTTTCGTCCGGGACCCGACCAGACACAGAAGATTCACTTTGTTGGTCCATTTTTCAATTTATACTATGAATGGGGCGCAGAAGTTACAGGATTTGAGGTCCTACCTGGCTCACTGTGAAGGCATGTGCTCGAAATGCGCCTCGGTACTTGACAACTTTAAGCGCCCAAATCGACAGGTCCTTTTCGTCGGGTCCCGAGAAATAAAATAATCACGGAAGATGTCAATTTCGCCTTTATAGGACCACCCTGATTTGACACGTGGGAGGTATTTATTTCCGCAACCACTACTTGTCTCTAACCCTCGCGCATCTTTCTTTTCCGGGTTCATTTCTGACCGTCGATCTCTTCTGTGTGAATTCCTGGCCCTCGGATCACATGCCACATGTCCCTTTTCGCCGAGCCTCCTCGCTTTAACCATCGTGCGACTTTGGGCCCCGGAGTCGTCTACAGCCGTCGATCTGTTTTTCCTTTGCGGGTGGGCCGTCGGATCGTGCTTCGTCTACCGATTCCGCTGGGCTTTTCCATCTTAATCCGCTGAGCAACTTTGCCCAGCGGAATCATCCTCACCCGTTGATGTGATCCGCCGTCGCTCCTACACCGTCAGATCAAGTGCTGCGTACCGGATTCTGCCGGGTAATCCGGAATTATTCTTTGCGCTAGTTCTTCTCCCGGAATTCTTCTCGGCCTTCGATGGGATGCCAGGCGTTCAACAACCGTCCGATCTTACGCCACGTACCATATTCCGCCGGGTGCTGGGGTTTTATCGGGTGCACAAGTCTCCAACCCAGAATCATTTTCCGTCGTCGATCCACCATCCTGCGATCTCCAACCGTCGGATCGAGCAGCACGTATTCATTTCCGCTGGGTGGTCTAAAGGTTATCGCGCGTGCATGTTACCTTTCCGGAAACCAACATGTCCGTCGATCAATTCTACTTTCAATCCTCGTCCGTAGGATCAGGAGGACTGTATGAGATTCTGCTGATCCCTCATTTCCTTATCCACCATGCACTTCCAGCCAGCGAATTTGACATGGGCCGTAGATCAGCTCTGAGCAATGTTAAAACCTTTGATGTGTGCAGGCCGTTAGAGGCCCGAAATTCCCTTATCTTGCTTGTATGTTCTGGATGGCGGAAAGGATATAAACCATCGATTTGCTTCTCCTTTAGAACAATGGTTTAGGACCTTTCCAACTCGGCTACTCTTTAGATTATAAATCCCCTTTGTACTATATCCTTGGCCCAAAGTATTTAATCAACAAAATCTTACCTCCCATCGGTCTTGCATCTTTTTGTAAAATACAGGTGTTAACAGGGGGCACAATTTATCTCAATTCATCTCAATTCAGCTCATAGTCCACTCAACAGAGATAGGAGGCACAGTTCATCTCAATTCACAACGACAAAGTGAAGTAAGGTATGTCCGCATTGTTTTTTTTTCATTTTTCATTTTTTTAATTAATAGGTTTCTTTTTTAATTTTAGATTTTTAATATTTAAAAAATATATATATGTATTACTAACACCTAATCTATATAACCATTATAACCATAATACATTATAACCATTGATATTTCATATTTAAAAATATTTAATATCTAATTACTAACCCTTAATCCCTATAAGTACATTAAATACTTCAACTCTAAATCTATAACCCCTAATAAGTAATAACCATCATAACCCTTAATGTTGAAAGTTTTATTCATCATCATCCATTAACCATTAACCCCTAAAAACATCTATTACTTAATCCGTTTAACCATTAACCCCCAAACCCATTAATCCATTTAACCATTAACCCCTAAAACATCTAATACTTCAAATATAAATTCTATGAACCTTGTCATATAATCTCTATGTCTTATAACCACTACCATCTACTACCATTTATAGAATGAATTGGAGTAACCTTTCTTTTGCATTGATTAAAAATCCATTTTTCAATTGTTGTGAATTTAAATAAGTATTAATTGAGTAATGATATAAATAATGAATAGGATGACAATCAACATGATGATGAATACAATGATGATCAACATGATGTTGTTGATGATGACGATGATCATGATGATAACCATCATTACCATCATCTTCATCATGTTGATCATCATCGTCTTCATCATCATGACCCTTATCATCATCATCATCATCATCATCATCATCATCATCATCACCATCACCATCCTCACCATCATCACCATCATATTCATCATCATGACCCTCATCATCATCATCATCATCGTCATGATGATGATGATGATGGTAATGGGGATGATGATGGTGATGATGATGATGATGGAAATGATCATGATGATGACAATGATGATGGAAATGATGTAAATGATGATGATGATGAGGTTCATGATGATGAAGAAAATATTGATGATGAAGACGATGATGATGGTGATGATGATGAAGAGGACGGTGATGATGGTGATCATGATGGTGATGATGGTGATCATGATGATGAAGACAATGATGATCAACATGATCACGATGGTGATGTGGATGGTGATGATGCTGAGGATGATGATGAAAATAATGGTGATGAAGACGATGATGTTGAACATTGTGATAATGACAATGAGGATGAAGATGATCATGATGGTGATGATCATGATGATGAATATGATGACAATTGACAAGATGATGATGATGATGATGACAATGGGGATAATGATGTGGTTCATGATGATGAAGACGATGATGATGAAGATGATGATGATAGTGATGATGATGAATATGATGGTGATGATGGTGATCATGATGATGAACATAATTGTGATGAATACGATGATGATGAACATCATGATAATGATGATGAGGATGAAGATGATCATGATGATGAATACGATGACGATCAACATGATGATGATGATGATGATGAGGGTCAAGATGATGAAGATGATGATGATCATGATGATGAATATGATGACAATCAACATGATGATAATGATGATGAAGACGATGATGATGATGTGGATGGTGATGATGGTGATGATGATGATAATGATGATGATGATGTTGATCATGAGGATGAAGACATTGATGATGATGATGATGATGATGATGATGAAGACAATGATGACGATGACAACGACGATGATGATGATGAATAAAATGATGATCAACATGATGACGATGACAACGACGATGATGATGATGAATAAAATGATGATCAACATGATGACGATGGTGATGTGGATGGTGATGATGATGATGATGATGATGATGATGATGTTGATGATGATGATGATGATAATGATGATGATGATTATCATCATCAGCATGATGATGACGACGATGATGACTATGATGATGATGACGATGATAATGAAGACAGTGATGATGATGACGATGATGATGATGAAGATGATGATAATGATAAGTGTGATCATTATGATTATGATGATTATGATGATGATGGTACCTGATTACGATTATGATGATTATGGTGATGATGATGAGGGTCATGATGATGATGATAATTATGATGATCATGATGATGCTCTTGATGATAATGATGATGATGATGATGATAATGATGATCATGATCATGATCATGATCATGATGATGTCGATGCTGACGATGATGATGATGAATATGATGGTGATGATGATGATGTTAGTAACTCTTTAAAAAAAAATTAAGATAAACGAGTAGGTCTAATTAAATAATTACCTTTCAATATATTTCATCTTCTTCTTCATCCAAGTCATCATCCATATCATCATATCCAAATTCAACATTGTAAGGATTGGCCATATCATCATTGCCATTACGTTCATTGTGTCATCGTCGGTATAATATTCATGGGCATTGTCTGCTACATCATCTGATTCGACTATTTCTTGGATATCTTCTGTTGGATCATCATCGTCACCTAACTCATGTTGATCATGCTCTTCATCATTGTCTTCTTCTTCCATAGAACATTCTTTATTACCATAATCTAGGTTATACTTTACTAGCCTTCCCATTGGATCATGTCTCACAACAAATGACCAACCCACTTTACCTGGAACCTCCGAGTAAAATACATGTTCCAATTGGCTTGGAATAACATAGGGCCCCATTCCTAGCTCAAACAACCTTGTATTTACCATGGTAAATCCATTATCATTTTCAATAATAGATCTATCGGGATCATGTTGATTCAATTGTAACCTATACCATTTGACACTGAATAGAACTACCTTGAAGGATTTAAATTCACTCTGTAGAATATCTTCCAAATACCCATAGTATCAGTTTTTTGAGAGTTCTGGATTCCTGTCACTTCTAGATGAAACATTGGTCACCTCAAAGACTGCAGATATCCAACAATCTAATGTTTCTTTATTTCATCCAAATTTTTGATGTGATATCTACAAACATTTAAGACCATATCCTTATGGTGTTTTACCTGCATCAAGCAATACATGAAAATATTACACAACGATTCAATAGTTATGCAACAATACATGGAAATGAACAACATGTATGTCAAAATGTAATTTGAAAAATAAAATATTTAGAGTGATTTATTAATATGCTTTCCATTTTATCTTTTAAACCATATGCTAAATTGATTTCCCTTTCTGTAATATTTCTATCTCCATTGCGATGTTCTTCCTTAAACAATGAAGCCACACCTTCCCATGATATTCCATGACTTGATTGTTCACATCGTTCAATCCATACCTTCATCTAGTCAAGATTGTTTGTAATGTATAAATGAATTACATCCCATTCTCAACCAACTGCTTGATGACAATAATCATTAAAATGAAAGACATGTGTAAATTTCCTGAACAAATTATATGCTCTTAATTGATGTAATAACTAGAAAATGCAATTAGAATATGAATGATATAATAAACATCCACTAGATAATAATTACCTTTCACCTTCATCGATCTACCTTTCCCCTTCAATTTCTCCCCTTCAAATTTGTTATTGGAGTCCAGATAATAGATGCGACGTAAATTGAGCTTCAGAGCTAAAATAGGGAGATATTCACTAACATACAACATGTTTTGGTATACCATATATCCTTCCATCATATAACCCTTAGCATGTGCTCGTTGTCTCGCCAAACCCTTCATAAATTTCAAGTGCCTCTCAAGCATGCACATGGACCTTGAGTGCACAGGTCCACACAACTCAATATCCTCAACTTGTTGTATGAGGTAGTGTTCCTGTGCATTGAAAAATGCCAAAGGTAGATGCTTTTGCATTTCACACATGAGACAAGGAATTTATCTCCTCCAATACTTTATCCCTTCTTTATGTATTTCTTTAGATGTCAATCATCTATAAGTGATGCAAACCAATAACAATATTTAACAAAAAAAAACATTAAATTACATATCATGAAATAGTGCACAAAAATAAACTATAAATTATACGGAGAATTAAATAAACACTAAGCACATGCAACTAATCGCTAGTTACCTCATATATTTACCAAGATTATATATAACTTGTTTGACATTGTTCTCAAAGTTTTCCAGGAGAGAGAGAGAGGTAGAACATACTTTATCAATATACAAACCTTGCCATTTATTAAACAAAGAGTATACAAACAAGAAAAAAATTTATGCAATAAAATAAAATAAAAACAATATTATATGGACATAACAATAATAATTACCTTAATGAAGACGTTCTAATCATGCGTTTTGACCCCTGTAAAATCCCCTTTTTTTGTTATGATATTCTTCAAGTTCACACAAAATCCAGTGGGAAATTTAATTTTTCGCATTAATTCTTTGACAACATTGCTTTGTAGCTCTGTAAACATCCATGGAATTGAGTTTATATTAACTTGGTATCCGTTTCTATGAAATTGGATGACGTCTTTCATTGCATGGTTTCCTTCTTGAATGTCTTTGCAAGTTTTCAAAATTTTATATTTCTCCCTCCTTAGCTCGAGTAGTTGCCATAATGTTTCAGTCACATTCTTTCCAATATGCATTGTATCAAACAAATGAGCAATATGTAGATGCTCATAGTAGGGAAACCTGCTGAATTGTATAGGATAACTTTTCATTCCTCGTGGAAGCCCATTAATTCCTTCATGATCACGATGGACATCATGAATATTAGTTTATAAATAAATTACATCATAAATAAAATATGGCCACTACAGTAAACAACTCACAATCAAAATTAAAATACATAACAATTCATATACGATGATCCATACATACCATGATGACGGTTTCTATTGTATTGCATCTTCCAAAGGTGAGGTGTCATTCTCCCTAGTTTTAATGTAGTCTCCTACTTCCCATTGAAAATATTGCTTTTAATTGTTCTATACATGTGATTCTTAGAGAGGAAATTCCTATACTCATCAAACACCTCGTTTCTTAAGCTTTTTGAGCGACGATATTTTATCTTAGGACCACAAACTGGACATGAAAATTTACCCTTTGTCTGAAGACCTACAATATATAGATATGGAATTTATATGTAAATTAAAATTATATATTAACTATATTAACTACTCCATATAATTAAATGCAATTAAAGTGGAACTTAAAAATACAAACTACAAAATTGGGTTAACCCAGGGGCATCGTGTATTGTCCATACAACCATTGCATGGAATTGAAATTTCCTTTGCCGTATTGGTATAGATATGTCATACATAGTGATGCCATTCCATAACTTCAGTAGCTCATATATAATAGGTTCGATATATACATTCATATATTTGACTTGGAACTTACCTGATTGATTTGAAGTACATATAAAATATATATTTATGAGAACCATTAAGATATATAAACCATGCACAAGAGTAAAATAAAAAATATACAAATGAAATTAGGAAACATAATATGACAAATGAGATTCCACAACTACATTAGAAATAAAATAGTTGTAGACACAAAATACCTAGAATAATGATCGACAACATTATGTGCTCCCTCTTTATTGACAACCATGGAGGAATATTATTGTTGATAAAAAAAATAGGCCAGACCGTGTAAATGGATTTCATCTATGAAAATGGATTAACACCATCTCCTTCCAAAAAAATGCTAAGATTACGTGGTTCTTCTTTAAAGTGAGGCCACTTTTCCTCCATATCTCTAAAAGCAGAACCATCTGTAGGCATTCGAATGACATCATCTTGACTTATGTTCTTGGCATGGTAATCCATAAATTGCGCTATCTTTTGCACCTGAAGAGCCATTGCAAACATGGAATGATGGGAATATAACAAATAACCTTGTGAGACACCTTTTTTGTTACTTGATCTATTCGATATCTACTTATATGACATTCCGAACATTATGTTGCAAATTCATGCTGATTATAATATATAACATGGTCATCGGGGCATGCATGAATTGCTTCATAATGCATTCCAATCTCTTTCATGATGGGATCTCGATATGTGCGAGGTAAAATATTTGACGGTGGTAACAAAAATTCAGCTATCAAGCTACATAAAAAAAAACTATAGTTAATGTAATAAATAAATAATATTAATGAAACACACTTCATCTTTATGATGATCAATAATGAATTAACAATACAATTATTATAGGAATACAAATAAACTTTATCACGATCGTATATATGTGATGGATTATTTTACATACCTTATCATTCGTGTGATTGATATGTTTGAAAGAACATTCATAACCTTCAAGTTCATTATCAACAATACTGCAGAGAGAATATTTGTTTTGGAGCCTTCATAAAGGGGTTCATATTACTTATCGAGAAGAGGTATATCATTTTCATTCTCAAAGTCATCACTATTTTCATTATCATCAGCATCATCCATTCTAACATTAAATGAATCATGGATCAATGTATTTGTACCATCCTCTTCAACTACATTATGATCATCTTGTTCAATATGATCATTCACTTGTTCTCATTTAAACATAGACTCTCCATGATCCTGATCCAAAACTTGTTCTGAAAGCACTTCCTCTGGACGATATGTCATAGGGTGTCTTTCCTTTATAAATACATGGAAACATCAATAGATATACATTAATATAGGAAATATTAAAATAATTGATACATTTACCAAAGCAAAGAATATAAAAAACTTTATAATGATAAACCTACAAATGGGTGATATTCATTCCCCCCCTTAGCGTGTCCATGTTCCCTGCAATGTTTTGTGGCTGTTGAGATCAATATTCTTCTCCTCTTAAATCCCCTGCATTGAGTACATGGACAATAACATTTTCCATCACCCCTTCGTTTCGGTATATCCCATATTCTAGAAAGCAATTGTCGATTGTTTTCATTTTTATCAGGAATATTTCTATTTGAAATTTTGTCACAAACTTCATGAATGAATACTATCGACAATATTAAAAAATCAAGTTCCATGCATCACAAGTTTCTCAAATGAAGGTTTGTCGAAGAATAAAAAAATTCCTCCAAACTGTATGTCGAAGAAAAAAAATTTCCCGCAACCACCTGTTGAAGAATAAAACAATTCTGGAAACAGTCCGTCAAGGAATAAATCATTTCCGCAACCCATTCGTCGCTTCTATAGCAAATGTGTCGAAATGTTTAAAAATGTTTAAATTTATAATTGCACAATCGTCGAATATCTGATGATGTGAACATAGTTAGCGTTGTAAATATGGGTCAAACTATTTGAAATATGTATTTATATTATTTAAAAAAAATTCCCAACTACGTCGAAAATCTGACACCCTATTATCGAATATCCGACAACATAATCGTCGCATTTTCGACACCCTCTTGTTGGATATCCGATGACATAACCACCGATATGGGCATTGCAAATTTGACATGACACCATCGCATAAACGATGACAATGTCACTGTAAAAAAACCTATGCTAACGACATCAAAAATTTGACGAAGCTAAAATAATTTGGAAGGTATAGTACTTTTCATCATTGCAATCCGACACATCCATACGTTACGTCGGATGTCATTGGATTCTGTCGTAGGATTTCGGGTTCAAATCCTGTTGTGTCATGTGTATTGGGGTCTTAGGCCAAATATACCATTTAAAACATCAAAGTAACATCATAAGAAATGGGGTTTATTCCCATAAGTGTTAGGTTAAAATTTGGGATATTACAAATCATTACCTTATACCAAAACCTAACGTTAGTTAAAACCTCAACCATGGAATTATATATTATAAAACCTTACGATTAGAGATCACATAGCTTTAACATTTTTGCATGAGGACCAAGGATAGACCTTGGATCCCTCTTCATGTTTGAACATTGGTCTTAGGACCATGGTTCTACCTTGATCTCCATAATTACATCAAAGGGATTAAGACCATACATATAGTCCCCCTATTTTTTCATGTGCACTTAAAGTGCCTTTATAACAAGATCCAAACTTAGCTTTTAACAAGAACAAGATAATTTAATACAAAAAATCACCTGCATGTTGAATAAAACCTAACGATATTATTCCCTTAGCAAACATACACCTTGCACAACATGTCATGTAGCAGTAAAGTATATATTACTGACATAACAAAAACTATAACATATGTATTTAGTAGTATGCAGGAACGTTAATGGTGTGTGTGTGTGTATGTAAAATCAAAATATTTATATGTATATGGATTTTTGAGGTGTGTGACAAAGTTTCCCAAAAAATATTAATTACATATATTAAAAAAAATTGAAATAAAATTATGCATATCCTATTTTTTAATGTAATAAATAATAATATTATTAAAATTCTATATTATATTTATAAAACTATTTCACTAATTCTTTTTACTCTACGGAGTTGAACAACAAAAACAAAGTTAAAAATTTATCTTTTATGTATATAGGGTAATTTGGTAATTTTTTCACATTGTCTTGCCTTGTTTCATTTTTTTATTTTTTCTATTTTTAAATATATACTTATATAACCCTATCGCCATTGAATCCAATGATTATGGCTAAACTTGAATGGAACTTCTCACTAGCAAAGCTGAATATTCAACAAGAGGAGGAGAATGGATTTGTTGGATGGATTTATATTAGGTTGTGCTACCGACCGTTAATACTTTTCAATTCCATTTATAGAGCATTTAACCAGGTCTTAAATGCTTATGTATTCGTGGTGTGGGATACCCAGGGTTGGTTATCAGTGCCCAATAAAAAGCCAACTGCATTTTGCATTCTGTCATTCATTCAAGATATAATGCCTTGTATGTATGCTTATCTCTTCGTGGTGTGGGCTACCCATGGTCGGTTATCAGTTCCCAATAAACAACCAACTACATTATGCATTCGGTCATTCAGTCAAGATATAATGGCTTGCGTGTATGAGAGTTTATCTTATCTGCAGTTAGAATGTTAGGTTTTAGATATGAAGAGATAGTGAATTATGTCATTTCACAACCCATACATTCCCAGCCCTATTTGTATATAATAGCCTTTAATAATAAAATATATGGAATAATTAATTATACAGGAGGGAGCACCCCATTGAAGCACAATGCTTATTAGTTGTTTTGTTCTTGATTTTACACTCGGATATTGTTAATGACTTCAAAGTTGTTATTGGTAATCTTTCAATAAATGTATGGTTAATCCCAATTGTAATGTCCCTAAATCATAAATAAAAAAACAAAAAAATTGTAGGCAAGTTAACTACTACATTTTAAGGACGTGGTTTTAACTTCTACAGAATGCATATGTCGTTTGTTTACTAAATCTAGTGGCATGAGCTGCTTTTCCCTTTTATAAGTTTTCATGTATAATAATGATATGCTTATGTGATGTGGTTATATTACTTGGATTTGTTTATATGGTTACTCTTCCTGTCTCTACTAGTATCAGAAAATTGTTGATGTTGATTCAATTACACTTTGCTTTATATTTATATGTCTTATTTTTCATTATGGTTTTATTTATTAAAAATTATGACTCATCTTTAAATGTCAAGGGGTGCAGTTGAGGGGTTTATCCATTCAGGGTCCACTCGGAAAGGTAAGATTTCCTACTGCTTAGAGGGGATTACTTAGTTCATTGTGAACTAATGCAGGATCCTACTCCTTTGCAGGCTATTCCAATGTTGAACTCTGTCTACGACCATGGCAAATAAAATAATTCTATTGCACCCCATCTACACTACACTATCCTATCTAAGCCGTTGAAAGGAGGACTAAGTTCTTAAGCATAAATGTGCCTAAGTCCTAGGTTTATGCAACATCGAAAGTGTATGGTTATATCTTTATGGTCATCATTATTATTATGTTTAAGGTTATAAAACCTTATCCATCTTGATTGTTTATGTTAATTAATGTGTAAACCTTATTGTAAAATGCCTAGGATTTAAGGCATAATCCATATACCATGTAAAAACTTGTAGAAAGTACCTTAGAGAACTATGGGGTATACATAAATGGTTTATGGCATATTTCATATGCCATACAACTTTGGCTTAACATTGTAATGGACGGTTTCGTTATGGGTTTAACGTTGGGGTGGTGGAGTATGCAAATTCATCATGAGCTTGAATATAGCTCTATGGATTTTGATTTCGTAGGCAGTGGAGGAAAGGGTGGCGATTGAATTTCTCCTGGGAAAACATGGGAAAGAAGCCTCAAATGTTGGATAGGGATGAAACATGATTCATTTGGTTTTCTCTCTGTTTGTCTCAGTGGTTTTGATCTCGTGAAAGCTATCATGCGAAGTTCCACAACCTTCCCACTCATCTAGAAGGTAAGATTTCAATGTGGTTTGCATAACTATAATGGTTTGTTTGATATTGTTTGTTTGCATACTTCTCATAGCTTTTGTGTGTTTGGTCTGCAAGTGTCAAAGGGTGGCTCGAACATGGTGTCAATGGTTGCTCCATAGGTGACTTGTGCAACCTCTAAGCGGGTAAGCCCTACAAAAATGCAAAGGCCCTTACCTCTACATGGTTGTTTTGACAGATACTTGAACTCTAGGTTGGGGTAATATTGTTGTGTAGTTTTGATTGGTTGGGTTTGATAGTTGTTTGGGTTTCTTTTGATACTTTGGGAATGGAAGGGATGTGACTGTATAAGTCCCTGTCATGAGACCTCGGCTCTGTAAATATTTCGTTGTGTTGCAATGTTTTGTAATGTATTGGTTTATTGTTGTAATGGGATGCTATGCATTTTAAACTTGGATTATAGTTCCATTGCTTGCAGCGGCATTGTGGAAATCAAGACTGTGTATTTATATATTTTATGCATTGTAAGTTTTTTTGATGATAAAAGAGTTAATATTTATCTTGGATGGTGTTTCACCTTACAATCGTGATCTTGAGACCTTGCCTCGGCCACTAGGTGAATACGGAGCTTGCAAACATGTTTTTTATGTTTATTAATAATATGATGGTGTACTTGGTTATGAAAGCGTAACTTAAATTTGTTAAACTAACCGTTTATAATTGGAAGTTCTTGTGGGCAGCCAGAGAGGTGAAACCCTTACTGTGCATGTCACAACATTTATGTTTTGTGTTGACAGTGGTGCCTACAGCATTCATGTTAGAACATTAATCCAACTCGTTAGTCCCTAATTACACTACTTAGTCAATTTTATTGCTTTTTAAGCTTTAATACACTGTGGTGGACTAGGGGGGCTTAGTTGGACAAAAGCCTAGTCAAATTGGGGATTTCACACCAACATGAGCATTCCAAATCAGTAAACCAACCACATGTGTTCCCTCATCATTTTTGGTGTGCTCCCATTCATTGAATGTGGATAGCTAGGTTGACTAGGAGCGCTAGAGTGTGATTTTAGCCAATTTTGGCTTGATTTGGTGCATTAACTGCTGCATAGAGACTCTAAACCACCCATTTTTCCACAACCATGCTATAGAAGGTTTAATAATTGACCCACACCACTTCATCCATGTCAATTCATCAATTGGTGGCTGTTTGGACTTATTTGGGGCTTGATTGGCCCACCTAGGGGGGTTTGATGCCAATTTGGCAATTTTAACTTGTATGCTCACAAATGGATTCCAAAGCCTCACAAAAATCCTATGTTGTATTATATAGCTAATAATAATATGTTTCATGGTTATAAAGTATGAAATTATCTTGTTCTAGTTCACATTGTGTGTGTAATTTGTCTTTCAATTGATGGCTTTTTGTCAATTTTGCACCAAATTTGATTTGTGAGCTTCAAAAATGCTCCTGGATTCTCTTGGGGTTCGATTTTATCACATGGTATCATATCTTGTTGGATATTTTTGAGTTTCATATCAATTCAGAGTGATTTGAGCAGCATTTTTAGTGGAGTTCCAGATAAAATTGAGTTGTGTTTTTCCAAACATCCGACAAATTTGTTCATCATCAGCACAGGAAGAAATGGAGGATACCCAAATTATGCTGAAAACCTTCAATTTATTTTATTGGAATGTAGAGATGGTTATTTAGCTGATATCCAAAGGGATTTACAGAGTTACCATGTGCACTCAGGTGGAACCAAATTCTACAGTTGAGAAAGCCAAGTACTTCAACAGATTGGATGAGGAATTTGGATTGCTTTATATAAGCATCTCAAGATATCTATTGTTCCACATCAATAGTTTCAAAACACCCAATGAGGTTTGGGTAAAACTAGAGACATTATTTTTGGGAAAATTGATGAACTATGTGGTCACCAGCTTGAGAATGAGCTTATCAGCTTGAGCCCAGCGCACTATGACACGATCCAGGACTTCTTCCCCATGTTTAAGTCACATGCATTGAAATTGAAGCAGTGTATAATTGAAAATAAATAGGAAAAATTGATCTTGTCTATACTTTCAAAGTTGGGGTTAGAGTTCTCAGCTTTTGTGAGTACATTCCACTCCAGCAAGTTAACACTTCGAAACTGACAAATACCCAATCTAGAAAACTTCATGGAGTCACTCAATCAGGAGAAACAGAACATTATCCAAATGGGCACCATCAATATGAAGGATCAAGTAC
The DNA here is from genome assembly GCA_001517045.1 of Pseudotsuga menziesii. NCBI lineage: Eukaryota > Viridiplantae > Streptophyta > Pinopsida > Pinales > Pinaceae > Pseudotsuga > Pseudotsuga menziesii. Next base: position 36,040 of record LPNX010476497.1, on the reverse strand, counting down.
TATTAGTGGGAGTTTCTAATTCCTCAAAGGGAAATTCCAAGTTCGAAAATTTGAAGCTACCAAAGAAGAAGAAAACCTAGAAAACCCAAATCCAGTGATGCAAGTTTGAATCCTTCCAAGGAGAAGGACAAGAAGGGAAAAGAGAAGGCCAAATGCACCTATTTCCAAGAGGGATGGCATCTAGAGAGCTCATGCATGAAAAATACCATTGACACCATGGCACGGCTGTTGGACAGGAACAACATTCCAATCCCCGATAGCGCAAGGAAGAAGGATGGCAACTCCAGTTCAAATGAGAGTAAGGAGAAATGTCATGCTCTAGTGGAAGGTAATTATATCTCTTCATATTTTTTCATTGATTCAGGTGCTTCTAGGCACATGGTGTCCAAGAGAGAGCTCTTCTCCTCCATGAGTTCGAATGTTGGCCTAGTAGTTTGAATGGGGGATGATTCAGAACTCCAAAACAAGGGGATTGGGAGGATTGATTTAGAGCATGGCTACTTTAGTTATGTATTGTATGTACCATACCTTGTATAAAATTTGATGTCAATCTATCACATGACCCATACAGGAGATCCAAAGAGAGTGACCTTCACTTCATACATGGTAGAGATTACTGAGATCTCAACAGACCAATTCATTGTAATTGGGTATGCAAATCACCATGAGAGGATGTACAAGTTCTCTAACTTCCTCTGCACTTCCAATGACCAAGAACTTCTCTCACATGCCAATGAGGTTTCTAAGCTATGGCATGAGAGGTTTGGTCACATGAACTACAAGTACATGTAGGCACTACACAGGGATGAGATGGTGGAAGGTCTTCCGCAAATCAGATCATCAAATGGAGCATGCATTGGGTGTGTAGTTGGGAAGCATCCTGGGAAAAGCTATGAGAAGGGGAAAGCAAGGAGAGCAACCCAACCACTTGGGTTAGTGCATTCAGAATTGATTGGCCCATTTCCCACTCTATCATATGGTAGATCAAGGTATCTGTTTACTTTCATAGATGATTACTCTTGATTTTTTTGGGTGTACTTCCTTAAATTGAAGTCTGAGGTGTTTGAACACTTGAATATTTGGAAGGCATTGGTATAAAATCAAAGTGGGAATAAGATTAAGTTCATTAGGACTGATAATGGGAAGGAGTATGTGAACAAGAACCTATAGAAACTTTGTGAGGACAGTGGCATCCATATGCAACACTCAACTCCCTACACACAACAACAAAATGGTGTGGATGAGAGGAAGAATAGGTCACTCAAGGAGATGGCCACTTGCATGATTGAAGCAAGGGATCTAAGTCCCAAGATATGGCCTGAGTCCATTAGTTGTGCTGCTCACATACAAAAAAAATCATTTCACAAATCAGTAAAAGGAATGACACCTTATGAGGCATGGTTTGGTCAAAATCCAAATGTCTCAAATTTCATAATTTTCGGGACTACAGCATGGGCTAGAATCCCCTCTAAAAAGAGGAAAGCATTGAAACCACAAAGCAAGGATTGCATCATGGTTGGGTATGGTGAAAAAAGAAGGTTAAAATCTCTTTGACACATCCAATTTCAAGACATTTGTTGAGAGAAGTGTGGAATTTTAAGAAGAGCCAATTCCTGATTTCGAGCTTGCACCGAGGGAATGCTCCTCTCCTCAACCATTCGAAGATGTAAGTGATGACACATGCTCTATTTTTTCTGATATTTCTGATACAAATGTTCCTGACCATGATATTTCTGTACATGACTCATCATCTAGGCCCAAGTGGGATGAAAAAAATTGTACAAGCAGCTGGGGAATTGGCAAGAAATCCCCATGAGCCTAGGAAGACTAGATCACAAACTAGTAGAGCTTCCTTTTCAAGCAATAGTGCTATTGCCGAGCACTGTTATATGCTGGTTGGGTATGATACTCATACATATCAAAAATATTGTAATGACCCTATATGTAAATCAGCAATGGAAGATGAATTTCAGTCCCTCCAAGAGAACAATACATGGGAATTGGTTCCCCTTCCTCCCAAGAGGAAGCTTGTTCAATGCAAATGGTTTTTCTAGACCAAAATTGCTGCTGATGGTTATGATATGAAACATAAGGAAATATTATTTTATAAGGTCTATTCTCAGTTTCATGGTATTGACTAAACATATACCTTTGCACCATATTCAAAGATGGACTCAATTAGACTAGTTCTAGCGCTAGCAGCTAGTAAAGGTTGGGAAGTTCACCACGTCGATGTTAAGAGTGTTTTCTTACATGGTGAACTATAGGAATAAATATATATGCATAATCCTAAAGGTTTCCAAGAGGATCCTTCATTGGTATGTAGGTTGAATAAATCTTTGTATGGACTCAAGCAAGCCCCCAGGGATTGGTATGCGAAAATGGATGTTGTTTTGCTCTCAATTGGCTTCACTAGATCTACAAATCAGACCCTAATGTGTATTTGAAGAAACCTAATTGTATTTTTCAGGTAATTTTTATTTATGTTGATTATTTCCTCATTATAGGTAGCTTCACCAATTCAATTGGACAAATCAAGTCATCTTTGCATAGTGAATTTGCCATGACAGACCTAGGATTGCTAAGGCAATTTTTGGGCTTGGAAATTGAGAAAAATGAAAGGAGAATCAAGATGATTCAAAAAAAGTATGCTTAAGACCTGGTAAATAATTCTAATATGGCTTAGTGTAAGGAATTCAAGTCTCCCTTTCTTTCTGGTATTAAAATGCGTGAGTTTGGCATTCTCCATTGGTGGATATTACACTCTACAGGCAACTAGTGGGAAGCTTGCTCTATCTCACTCACACAAGACCAAATTTTTCATATGTTGTAAGTGTTTTAGAAATAAATATGCACCAGCCAAATTAGATCCATTGGAGAGCAGAAAAAATAATTCTTCAGTATGTCCAGGGAACCAAGAATTTTGGGGTGCACTACACAACTAATTTCTCACTTCAACTTGTTGGATTTTCTGATTCAGATTGGGATGGAGATCCCACTGGCATGAATTAAACTTCAGGTTTTGTATTTATGTTTGCTGAAGGTTCCATTTTCTGTTCAAGTAAGAAACAGCACACCATTTCACTTTCATTAGCATAGGCCGAGTACAAGGCAATAGTCAATGCTGCTACACAGTTTGTTTGGTTGCAGGGAATTCTCTGCGAGTTTGGTGTCACAATTGATTATCCAACCAACATTTGGGTGGAAAATCAAAGTGCCATAAAAATATCCACTGATACAGTACATAGAAAATGTACAGAACATATTGATATACACATGCATTACATTCAGGCCTTAGTGCATGACAGGGTGATCTCACTACAGTATTTCCCATCCATTGAGCAAACTGCTGATATTTTTACCAAGGCTTTCACAGAGAAGACCTTGACCTACATGAGATATTTTATTGGGGTGAGTGAAGGATGGTAATTTGATTTTATTTATTGCAATTCCAGCCCCATGTCCATTCTTGATGGAAGGTTTTGCCCCATGAGGTTTTCCTCCTTTTCCTCGGTTCATATGGACAAATAAATTGTAATTTCTGAATTATGTATTTGAGGTGACTTGAGCCATTGTTTCCAAGTCCTTGATAATTTTGTGAGATGTACTTATTTGTTGGATTAAGGGAGGGTGTTAGAACATTAATCCAACTCATTAGTTCCTAATTACACTACTTAGTCAAATTTATTGCTTTTTAAGCTTTAATACACTATGTGGTGGACTAGGGGGGCTTAGTTGGACAAATGCCTAGTTAAATTGGGGATTTCACACCCACATGGGCATTAAAAATTAGTAAACCAGCCAAATTTGTGCCCTCATCATTGCTGATGCACTCCCGTTCATTGAATGTTGACAACTAGGTTGACTTGGAGCACTAGAGTGGGATTTTGGCCAATTTTGGCTTGATTTGATTTGATTTTCCACACCCACACTGTCCAAGGTGTAATAATTGGCCCAAATCACTCTAGCCATGTCCAGTCAGCAATTCATGGTTGTTTGGGCTGATTTGGGGCTTGATTGGCCCACCTAGGGGGGTTTAATGCCAATTTGGAAATTTTGACTTGTATGCTCACAAATGGATTCCAAAGACTCACAAAAAATTCTATGTTATATTATATACCTGATAATAACATATTTCATGGTTAGACAGTCTGAAATTATCTTGTTCCAGTTCGCATTGTGTGTGTAATTTGTCTTTCAATTGATGGTTTTTTGTCCATTTTACACCAAATTTGATTTGTGAGCTTCACTAGTGCTCCTAGATTCTCATGTGGTTCTTTTTCTCACAATTCCATCTTGGAATATGCAATATTTTAGACCAGTGGTAATTTTAGTGTTTATGTTTTTGCTTTAGCCTTGATGCCTACAAAATTCGATCCTGGGTTATTTAACGATTTAGTCATAGTGTTTATTTTAGTGTTGATGTTTGGTTTTGGCCATGATGCCTACAGGATTCAATCCTGGGCTAGTGGTATGAAATATGTATGGGGTTTGTATTGGTACTCCACTGGATTCAATCATGGGCGCATTGTAATTTAAATGTTTAAATAATAAATATAATGGTTCTTTGTCTTTAAATAAATTGGTTTATATAATGGTTTGTTTGGATTCTCTATTTTTGTTTATAGTAGTTAGGATATATTTGTATAATAATCCTATGGACAAACCTTACCAAGTTTCAATGGTTGGGCTTTGTATAAAAGAGGTTGAAATGGAATTTATATGAGGTTTATCCCGCAGCAAATCCTGTAGAGGGTTCGATGGCTAGGTTGGGTTTAATAAGATTTATAATATTTACGGTTTATCAAAGATTTTAATATTTATTTTTGAAGTGACTGTGAATAGTGATTATGATATGTTGTTTATATTTTAATTATTATGGGAAATGAAAAAATACACCTTGGAAATATGAAACTTGCCAGTGTTGGAATTATAGTTTTAGAGTTTGGATTTTAACGAGGTGAGAGATTCGATCTATGGTTTAATTGATTTATTTTGGTTTATGGTTTATTAATTATTTTAAATTATTTGAACATAGTTTGAATTTATACAACTTAGATATTTGACCTTTGGTCTGTAGGTTTATAATTTTGTTTATAACTAGTTTATCGGCTCAAAGCATCAACAATTTTGTTCTCTTTTCCCTTTATATTCTTTAGCTTGAAATGGTACTCAATGAGGAGATCCATCCATCTGGCTTCCTGGAATTCAAATCTGGTTGCTCAAATAAATATTTTAGACTCATATTCTCTGTATTTAGAAGGAATTTCCTTCCCATGAGGTAGTGCCTCCACATCTTCAAGGCGTGGATGATGGCCACTAACTCAAGATCATGGGCGGGGTAGTTTTGCTTGTGTTCATTTAACGTTTTTTATTCATAACAGATTGCATAATCATTCTACAAGAGGAATCCTCTGAGCCCTTCCTTTCTTGCATATGTGCAAACAATGAAATCCCTTTCGTAGTATCAGTGTGGTCGTCAAAAGCTATTTAAGCTTTTGAAAAATTTCCTCGCACTTAGTCGTCCATAAGAACTTGTTTTCCTTATTTTGCAAAGTGGTCATGGGACAAGCTATCCTCAATAATTTCTCAATGAACTTCCAATAATAATCGACTAATCCCAAAAAGGATCTAATGTCGGTGACACTATTAGGGGAAGTCCAATCTTCTATGGCTTTAATGTTTTTCGGGCCCACGGCTATCCCTGTCTTGGAGATGATGTGACCCAAGTACTGTATTTGTTGTTTGTAAAATTCACATTTACTAAACTTGGTGTAGAGTTGGTGTTCTCGTAACACCTATAGCACTATGTGGAGATGTTTCTCATGTTCCTCTTTACTCTTAAAGTAAACTAGGATGTCGTCTATAGAGACCAAAAAATATTTATTGAGGTACTTACTGAATATATTGTTCATCGTACACATAAAGTTCATGGGTGCATTAGTCAACCTGAATGACATCACTACAAACTTGTAGTGGTTGTACCTTGTACGAAAGGAACTTTTGTGAATATCCTCATCGTGAATCTATACCTGATGGTGCCCAGATCGCAAGTCAATCTTGGAATAGATCTTGGCTCCTCCTACTTGATCAAAAAATCATTGATCCTAGGGAATGGGTATCAATTCTTGATAGTCATTTTGTTAAGTTGACGGTAATCAATGCACATCTGCATCGTACCATCATTCTTCTTTATGAAAAGTATCACTGCTCCCCAAGGGAACACACTTGGTTGGATATATCCTTTCTTAATCAGCTCCTACAACTACAGTTTCAGTTCCACCAATTCTGGTGCACTCATGTAGTAAGGGGCCTTTGAAGCTGGAAATGATCCTCGTGTTAGTTCTCTGGGAAAAATCCTCGCTTCGGTGGTAATCCTGGAATTTCCTCAGGAAATACATCCTTGAAGTCTACGAGAACTGGAAATTCCTTGATGTGTTTTTCTCTTTCAGCTTCTATGTCCTGGATATTCACTGTAAACAATTTGCAACCTTTCATAATTCACTTCTTTGCTTTTAAAGAAGATATCTACCTTGCATAAACTTTCTTAGGTATGCCTTGAATCTCTACTTGATTCCCTTGGTTATCTGTACAAAGGATTGACTTATGTAAGAAATCAAGCATGACATGGTGTTGTTCCAACCAGTCCATGTTGATAAGTATATCATATGATCATAAGGGTAGGATTTCCAGGTTTAATCTAGTAGGAAATCCATTCAGGTTTACCTCACAATATTTAACTATTTCCACAACTTTTCATTTCGTACATGTGGCTAATTGCACCATCCAAGTTTTATCATGTTTAACTTTGCCTAGTTTACATACATCAAAAATTTTAGGCGATGCATAGCTACGGCAAGAAAAAGGGTCACTCAGTATTGAAATAGAAGTGTTTAATATTTTACCTTCTATCTCAACCATGGTAGCATGATGGTTTGTCTATCGGCCATTCAAAGGCTGCATAAATATGCGGTGTTCTAGATATGTCCTCTACCATTGGTTCTTCTTGTAAGTTGTGCAAGAATCCATTGGTCTTGCTATTACAATCTCGGGCATAATGAGGCCATTTGAATTTCCAGCATTTGATTTACATTAGGGAAACATTGGATCCCCCATTATTGTTGGATTGTTAGCATTTGGAGCTCATACATAGGGCTTTGTACCTGTTTTGTTGAAGTTCTTCTTGGATGGAAAACTGTTGTCCTGTTTTGTGTAAGGTGGTGGGTTGAAACCCAGTTTGTGGTTGTCTGAGAAGGTCCTAGACCTATTGCTACTTTTGTTGATGTTCTCTTTCCTCAATTTTCCATGCTCATAACAAAGCCTATCTTTGTGTAAGGTGGTGTCAAATGTTTTAGGCATGTCAAATTCAATCCTTTCCTGAAAGTTGGGAGGAAGACATCCTAAAAACTATTGTATTTTTACTTTCTCATCCTTGATGTATGGCACATAATTCAATAGATCTAGGAATATGTTAATAAATGCACCCATAGTCATGGAACTCATTCTCATTTCATGAAAATATTTCACTTTTCTATCGAATAACCTTTCCGACATATAATTCTCCTAAAAAAATTTACAAAACTTACTCCACCGTATTTCTCTTAACTCATCTTGCTTGGTATGATTCAAGTCTCTCCACCATCTAGTTGCTTTTCCATTTAAGTTATAGATGGATAGATGTGATTTCATTTTTCTAGAGTAGTTATGAACTCAAAAATATTTGCTCATACCTATAATCCATTCTTCATATTTCTCCCCTATGTTCATTTCTCCTTCATAGGTTGGGGCTTTTATTTTTCTGAACTCCCCCCAAAGATTGTCATAATTTCTATGTTTCTTTCTGCATGGAGAAAGAGAATCATCACTAGAAGGATTGTGATAATCTCCTTCAGGAGGTTCAGGGTTATGTTCTTATTTTCCTTCTTCTTTCAAGTTGTTGGCCTATTTCTGGTAAATTTCTTTCTTGAACTTGTTTGTGGAATGAGTGGGTTTTCCCTGCGGGCCTCCTCCCGTCATGTTTCACAGCAATGATTCATTAATTGCTTATTGTTCCTTTCTTTCATTCATATTATTGTCTCTAAAACTCTGTAAGTCCGCTTTGAGACTTTGGATGGTTTTCAATATATCAGAATTTAGTTCCACTACCAGTTCTGCTTCCCGGGTGGGGCTATTCAACCTTCCTTTCCAACTGTTGTCCTCTTCAGTGTTCATGTTCTGAACTGTTCTTTTAAAATCCTATAATTTCATATTTTTAATAACAGGAAAAATTTCTGTTAGTTAAAAAAATTTAAAAGTGTACTTTATTTTTCTTGCAACGAATGTCTGGTACACCCATTTGGTCTCTTAGTGTTCAAACTGGGCTCTGATACCACTTGTAATGTCCCCAAAATTTGAAAAAAAAAATATATTAGGCTAGTTAATTACTACCTGAGCTGGACATTATCTTAGCTTATGCGGAATGTGTCATACTTTATTCACTGAACTGAATTGCCGTAAACTATTCTTACCTTCTTCTAGATGTGGTTATTAATGTAATTTCGTGTTATCGTTATGTAACTTTAATCTAAGTTATATGGTTATGTTTTTCATTGATTTCTTCTTATCATATATTTATATGTATGTATGTACAGTTATTTGCTTACTTATTGTTTATAAGGTTTGGTTACTGTTTTATGGATAATCCTGACTTAACTTGTATTGTCAAGGGGCAGAGTGGCGGGACTTGTATCCCTTGTAGAAACACCTAGAGAGGTAACTGGTTTTACTTGTCACTATAGGTTTTACTTAGTTCCTATAGAACTAATGCATCTCTCCTTTTGTGCAGGTGCACGAGGTGACAGAAGACTTGTGATAACAGTTTAAAACAAAGTCATACTACTTATGCTGAACTTCTCTATTACCGCTGAAGACAACAAGACCAAGGTCATATCCTAACATCTCTTACTACGGTGGTTAGCGTTTATTGTTTACTCAAGGGTGGGTTGTTTATACCGACGTCTATACTGGTTACCATTATTACCTATGGTCTTAAGACCTTGATTTAGTTTCAACCTATACTTAACATTTATATGGTTTATTTTCTATTGTATAAGGCTTATGATATTAAACCTTAACCCTATGTTGATTAAGGTCCATGTATACAATATTGAAGGTATTTTATAAGCCATTTATGGCATATTACATATGCCATGAATTGTGGCTTTATCCTAAGTCCATGATACCATTGTTGGGTTTTATGAATTGCATGGTAATCAAATGTCACAACACATTTTGGAGTGGTATGGAATATAGTCTTATGGTTGTAAATCAACGTAGTGGTGGATAGGGTGGCGGAGTTAATGCACCTTGGGAGTTGGGGGTCGCAATCCCTAAGCCTGGATTTTCATGGAGACATGAGTCATTTTCACTTTCGTTGGGTGAGCTCTGTTTGGATTTCTGGTTTGTTTCATGGTGTGAGGTCTGGTGTTCAGCTGTGCATTGGAAGGTATGTCCTTCATTCTGGTTTTGTAGTGCTTGTTTATTTTTTGCTTCTATTCGAAGGTTTGGAATACTCCGCATTTTTCATTATCCTCTATTTGTAGGTGGAAGGGCCTTCACTGCGTCATCATGAGCGTCTTCCAGGAGACCATCACATTAGCCTTCATGGGTAATCCCTGTTACAAACAAGTTTAAAACTCATTCCTCTGTGTGTGGGTGTTTTGACAGAGATTTAAGCTCATTTTTTGAATGTATGCATGGTTTGGGTTAAGGGTTGAAAATGGATATGGTTCTGTTTGTAATATGAATCAAAGCATCCAGAGATGCGTTTATAGTATAGGTTTTTTGTTGGGTTTGTCGCCTTTGGGCAAAGAATGTTGGGATTCAACTCTGTAAATGAATGAAATGTTAATAGTGTTGGTCGTGGTAAATATCGAAGATTGCATTTTTTTGATATGTTGGGTTTTGATGAATGGTGACAGCACCATTTCTTGCAATGGTGCATTGGCTTGGGAAATGTGACTATGTAACTTTGAATATATTTTATAATGGTTAAATGATAATCCATTCGTTACTGTGCATACATCGTCGTTATGATTCTTAACTCGAAACTATTTTGACTCTATGTAAACTTATGTTCGTTCTTTATTTGGGTATTTTAGGAATTTTTTTTTGTCTGTAGCATCATTCCATTGTTGGAAATTGCACTCTTTCCATTTAGAGTAGTGACTGTGTAAGATATGAATGCAATGTTGATTTATGGTTATTCATAGATTTTATCTCTTACCTGTGTATTTAATTGGAAATGGCCATGACTCTGGGGTTTACCCCATGAAATGAATGTTGTGGCTTAGGCTTAACGTAGATAGGGTTTTAAATGATTTATGTTAAGGGTTTACTATTTTGTATAATTGTCGTGAGCCACGAAATGGATACAATGTATATAACTTGAGGTTGTATTACTATGTGGATCAATGTTAAAAATGTTTTACAACGTGTGTATTTGGTTTATGGAAACATTGACAAGGTAACGGTTTCGATTGTGTTTAACTCTTATGGCATTCAATTTTTATATTGTAGACTGTGTAGAATAAATATGGAATGTTACAACGTTGAAAATGTTGCTAAAGAATCCTACAGGATTCAATGTTGGTCATGATTTTAAATGTATCTTGGGGTTTAGAAAGTTGTGGGATTCGCAAGATTCGATGCTAGATACGATGGTTGTAAAATATATGTATGTCGATAAATTTTGGTTTTGCATGAATTCCAGCATTATTCGATCGTGTGACCTTTTGATTTATATCTTTAATGTCCTTTGTATTTAAACTATGGTTGATTCCTTATGATTTTGGTAGAAATATTAACATGGTTATGTTTTAATTAAATTAGGATTACAGACCTTAGAGGTCCCGATATCTTAGCTTGGCATTCGTAGTTTCTTGTTTTGCTTATAAAGTGGAAATGTTTTGTTTATAGCTATGTTTTATAATATTTTACTTTAAAATGTTAGCTATGTGTATTTAGGTTATATATTCTGCTTAGCGATTAGATTAATACTATAGGTAATAGTTGTTGACTTTATTAAATATAAGCCTGTTGGAAATATGAAATCTTCCAGCAGAGATAATACATAGGCTATGTTTTTAATTAATTCTAGGTTTTGGAAATGAATTTAAAGACAGGAAATAAATTGCAAAAATGAACTAGAAAACAAAATCCCTAATTAAATAAACATGAAATAAATTGCAGAGATGAACTAGAAAAACAAAACCCTCCTGTAGGTAGCACTAATGGTGCTTAGTTCATCCTATATAAAATATATTAGAATATCCTGGAAAATAGATAAACAAATATCCTAATCTTTGGAAGAAGAAATATATATGTTAATAAACAATGGGTTTAACCTGCAAATGAAGAAATAAGTAATGCTGAAAATATAACCTAGTTATAGCAGATGGTTATTTGGTATCCATTTATAATTGAATCTATTCTCTTAACAATAAAATGGTGTAGTTTATAAAGTGAAAAATCAAGAACCTCATATTAGAATATCCTGGTAAATAGATAAACAAATATCCTAATCTTTGGAAGAAGAAAGATATCTGTTAATAAACAATGGGTTTAACCTGCAATTGAAGAAATAAGTAATGCTGAAAATATAACCTAGTTATAGCAGATGGTTATTAGATATCCATTTAGAATTCAGTCTGTTCTCTTAAAAATAAAATGGTGTAGTTTACAAAGGGAACATTCAAGAACCCCATACCTACAAGATGAAGTTGTTTCAATGGATGAAAACCTGCACACTCAAATACCCAGCATTAACAAATTCAAAGACATATTTGACCTCTGTATAGATAACTGAATCACTTGAGAACTTCCATGTTCCACCCAACCATGACCCAAAACCATTCTCGGTTTCAATCTTGATCCCCTCGAGTTGGTTCCAACATGCAAGTAACTTAGAGCTCCTAGGGTAAGGCTTCCCTAACAGAGATATCAGGTTCTGAATCAATTATCCTTTTTCCTCTCTCGAAAAAATGTTCTACAAGAAGTCTCTTGAGAATAATCAGGTAGAAATTATGGAATAACCAAAATATAGAAGATCCCCAAGCCTCTCTTTGTCTTGGGTTTTTATAGGAATACTTTTCAATCTAAGGGGCACTTAAATCAAGAACCATTTGATTTCTTGATTTAACCCTTTTTATTTAATTTAGGTACTTTTAATATTTAACATAGGAACTTTTAACTAGTTCCTATTTGGACTCTTGTAGGTATTTTAATATTTAATTATCATTAGTAATAATAATAATATATGGAGCCATTAGAGGAAATTTCAACTCAAAATGGGCCTCCTAAAAAAAATTAATAAAATAATAGTTAAAATAATAAATCAATATTTATTAATTTTGGAGGAAGAAAATAAAAAAACTACTTTTTTGTTTGTATTTTCGACATGTCTCCATGTGTTTTTACTCAAATTTCAATTGGGAGAGCTTGTTGGATGCAAAATTTAATTCTGCATCCAACGAGCTCTCCCGATCGAAATTTGAGTAAAAACATGGGGAGATATGTC
>LPNX010476497.1:1286-23458 GCA_001517045.1 Pseudotsuga menziesii | reverse complement strand
ATATATATATATATATATCATTTGTTAACATTTTGTCCTTAGGTGTCATATAACATGATCCCTAAGCATATGACACTTTCTTTAATAAGGCCTTCAGGTAAGGGTTAGGTTAACTAGGTCAAGCAACTCTAAACCTTTTTGCACATTGTATTCCCTCGTATAACATGGTAGTTCTTCAATAATTGATGTGATACATAAATTTTAAATTTAATTTAATCACTTAAAAATAAGTTAGATGAGATCAATGTTTCATTCGAGTTGTTTTCACTCGACATATTAATTCTTTTTAGTAACTCCTAGCACTTATCCAGAGCCCATACTCAACGCTAAAAATAGGGAGTTACAAACTTAGTGCAATTCCACAGCTCCTCACTCAACACTAATGCTAGGATGTACTTGTAGGATACACCTAGGGATACAATGGCCAAGGATCTAATGTTCCATATATTATGCTCAACATGAACTTGGAAGGATTCAGGGCTTATGCCCAACACTTCCAATTTTATCTGTTCATGTGCTTTAGAGCTTCGTGCTCAACACAAATGTTTTCATAACTCATGTGTTCCAGAGCTTCTCGCTCAACACAAATATAAACACTCATGTGCTCCAGAGTTTCTCGCTTAATAAAAACATCAAATACCCATGTTCTGCAGAGCTCCTCACTCAACACAAAACATCTTATCAATTATGTGCTTCAGGGTCTACGCCCAACACATGAAATCATACATAAAATATATGTAATTGGCTTACACCCAGCATATCAAATAAATCATCATTTTCATATGCACTGGGGTCTTTAGACCCAATATGCCAACTAAACATCAAAGTAACATCATAATCAATGGGGCTTATGCCCATAAGTGTTAGGTCAAAATTAAGGATATTATAAGGGCTTCTGCCCAACATTTACAATTTTATATTTTCATGTGCTTCATAGCTTCATGCTCAACACAAATGTTTCATAACTCATGTGTTCCAGAGCTTCTCGCTCAACACAAATGTAAATACTCATGTGCTCCAGAGCTTCTCTCTCAACACAAGAATCAAATACCCATGTGCTCCAGAGCTCCTAGCTCAACACAAAACATCTCATCAATTATGTTCTTCAACGACCACGTCCAACACATGAAATCATATATATAAACATATGCAATTGGATTATGACCAATATATCAAAAAACTCATCATGTTCATGTGTAGTGGTGTCTTAGGCCCAATATACCAATTAAAATGTCAAAGTAACATCATAAGCAATGGGGTTTATGCCCATAAGTGTTAGGTCAAAATTTGGGATATTACATCCCTCCTCGCTTAAAACAACACCGTCTGTGGTGTTCTAGGGACTCATAATGAAATCATGAAATGAGGTGGGGTAAACCTTTCTCATGGTGGCTTCATTATCCCAAGTAGCCTCATTAGGCTCAAACTGCTTCCATTGCACTTTCAACTAGACTGTGGTACGCTTCCTAAGCTGCACCTCTCTCTTGTCCAGTATATGAAGGGGTTCAGGCGCAAACTCCCCTTTAGGTTCCACCTATAATAAGGACCAATCAATCACATGTTTAGTATCATAAACATATTTCTTTAATACATATCCATGAAAAGCATTATGGACTCTTATGTGAGAAGGTAAAGCTAGTTCATATGCCACTAGCCCTCTCTTGGCCAGTATCTCAAAGGGTCCACAAAATCTAGGTGCTAACTTACCACACCTCATCAAGCTCAACGAGCTTCATTTTTCTTTTAGTTTCAAGTAAACATGGTCACCTATCTAATAATATTTATCGTTTCTTTTCTTATCCATGTAACTTTTCTAGCGGTCTTGTGCTTCTTTAAGGTTCATCTGGACCTTTGTAACCAATTGCTCCAAGTCCTTTAGTAAGTCATGAGCTAGCATGAGTCGATCCATAGGGCTATCCCAAGTAACCGGTATTCTACACTTTTGTCCATCGAGTACCTCAAAGGGAATCATCTTGGTGGAAGTTTGGTATTTGTTGTTTTATTCAAAATCAGAAAGATGTAAATAATCTTCTCACTTGGTGGGGTTGTTCATGACATACATCCTAAGCATTTCCTCTACAATATGGTTTACCCGTTTCATATTCTCATCTGTCTGTGGGTGGTAAGCAGTACTAAAGTTATACTGCGTCTCTAATATGGAGAATAAGGATATCCAAAATTTCTCGTTAAACTTAGTATCTCGATCCGAGATGCTTTCCTTGGGTATCCTGTGAAATATAAATATTTCCTTTAAAAATATGTCGACAATGTGTACTTCCTTATAGCTCAACTTCACCTGAATGAATGTACTTGTTTTGACAATTTGTTAACTACTACAAAGATAAAATCATTTTTATTTTTACTCTCAGGTAGACCCCTGATAAAATCCATACTAATGACCTCCCACTTCCATTCTGGAATGGTAATGGCTACAACAACTTCGAGGGATGGTAGTTCCCATCTTTGACCAGCTGACATTCTTGACATTTTGCAATAAATAACACTATGTAGGCCTTTAACTTAGGCCAGAAAAAGTGTTTATTTACTGTGGATATCATATTTTGATAAGGCCGAATTCCCAGAGTAGGGTGTCCAATGAAATTCTGTGAGGATGCTTGACTTGATGTCCCCTCCTTCTAGAATGTACAATCTCTCTTTGGACCATAACAGTCCTGTTTCATATACCTTGTACTCTTTTTGTTCCTGAAACAACCTGTCCTCTTGTACCTTCTTGAAGATTTCAACATAGAAAGGGTCAACTATGTTGGCCGTCCCAATCCTCTCGTGTAAATCCAAAATGGTTTGGCTTCAAGTCACCTCATATATCATATGAGATCATCGGCTCAAAGCATCATCAATTTTGTTCTCCTTTCCCTTTATATGCTTTATCTCGAAATGGTACTCGCTGAGGAAATCCAACCATTTGGCTTTCCTAGAATTCATATCCGGCTGTTCAAATAAATACTTTAGACTCAAATTGTATGTTTTTAGAAGGAATTTCTTTCCCATGAGGTAGTTCCTCCACATCTTTAAGGCATGTATGATGGTTACTAACTCAAGATCGTGGGTGGGGTACTTATGCTCGTGTTCTTTTAAATTCCGTGATTCATAAAAGATTGTGTAATCATTCTACAAGAGGACTCCTTCGAGCCCTTCCTTGCTCGCATCTGTGAAAACAATGAAATATCCATCGAGATTAGCAATTTGTATTATTGGTGCAGTCATCAAAAGTTGTTTAAGATTTTGAAAAATTTCATCACACTTGGTTGTCCATAAGACCTTGTTCACCTTCTTTCACAAAGACATCATGGGACAAGCTATCCTCAACAAGTTCTCAATGAAATTCTGGTAGTAACCGGATAATCCAAAAAAGTATCTAATGTCAGCGAAACTAGTAGGGGTAGGCCAATCTTCTATGGATTTAATCTTCTCTCTATCCACAGCTATCCCCTTCTTCGAGATGATGTGACCCAAGTACTGTATCTATGGTTTGTAAAAATCTCATTTACTAAACTTGGCGTAGAGATGGTGTTCCCGTAACACCTATAGAACTATGCGGAGGTGCTCCTCCTGTTCCTCTTTACTCTTAGAGTAAAATAGAATGTCGTCTATAAAAATCAAAACAAATTTATCCAGGTATTTACTAAAGATATTATTCATCATACACATAAATTTTGTGAGTGCATTGGTCAACCCAAATGGAATCACTACAAACTTTTAGTGGTCGTACCTCGTACGAAAGGCAGTTTTGTGAATATTCTAGTTGTGAATCCATACCTCATGGTACCCGGATTGTAGGTCAATCTTTGAAAATCTCTCATATCCTCCTACTTGATCGAACAAGTCATTAATCCTAGGGAGTGGGTATCGATTCTTGATGGTCATCTTGTTAAGTTGACGGTAATCGATGCACATCTACATCGTACCATCCTTCCTCTTTACGAAAAGTATCAGTGCTCTCTAAGGGGACACACTTGGTCGAATATATACCTTCTCAATCAAATCCTACAATTGCAGTTTGAGTTCCACCAACTCTGGTGCACTCATGCGATAAGGGGATTTTGAAGCTGGAACTGATCCTGATGTCATTTCTATGGAAAAATCTTAGTCTCATTTCAGTGGCAATCATGGGATTTCCTTAGGAAATACATCCTTGAAGTCTGTGAGAACTGGAAATTCCTTGATGTGTTGTTCTCTTTCAGCTTCTATGTCTTGGATGTTCACTGCAAATAGTTTGTAGCCTTTCCTAATGCACTTCTTTACTTGTAAAGCAGATATCCACCTTATGAAAAAATTCTTGAGTATGTCTTGAATCTTTACCAGATTCCCTTGGCTATTTGTACACTAGATTCACTTCTGTAAGCAATTGAGCATGACATGGTGTTGTTACAACTAGTCCATGCCGATAAGTATATCATATGATCCCAAGGGGAGGATCTTCAGGTTTATTCTAGTAGGAAAACCATTCAGTTTTACCTCAGAGTATTTAACTATTTCTAAAACCTTTTATTTTGTACCTGTGGCTAATTGCACCAGCAAGGGTTTATCATGTTTAACCTTCTCTACTTTAAATGCATCAACAATTTTAGGTGATACATAGCTCAGGAAAGCACTGGGGTCAATCAATATTGAAATAGAAGTGTTGTAAACCTTACCTTCTATCTCAACCATGGTAGCATGATGGTCTTCCTATCGGCCATCCAAGGCTGCATAAATTTGGGATGTTCCATCTATGTCCTCTATTGTTGGTTCTTCTTGTAAGTTTCGCAAGACTCCATTGGTCTTGTTCCTACAATCTCGGGCATAATGGGGCCCTTTCCATATCTAGCATTTGATTTGTAGTAGGAAAACATTGGCTCCCCCATTTCATACTATTTTTTTAGCATTTGGAGCTGGTACATATGGCTTTGTACTGGTTCTATTAAAGTTTTTATTGGGTTGAAACTTGTTGTTCTATTTTTTGTAAGGTTGCGGGTTGAAACCTAGTTTTCAGTTTTCCGAGAAGGTCCTAGACCTGTCTTTGATTCTATTGAGATTTTATTTCCTCATTTGTCCATTATCATAGCAAATCCTATCTTTGTGGAAGGTGGTGTCCATTTTTTTAGGCATGTCAAATTCAATCTTCTCCCAAAAGTTGGGAGGGAGACATCCTAAAAAATGTTGTATTTTCACTTTCTCGTCCTTTATGTAAGGCACATAATGTAACATATCCAAAAATATGTTAATGAAAGCATCCATAGTCATGGAACCCATCCTTAATTCATGAAATTCTTTCACCTTTCTGTCAAAGAACCTTTTTGACATGTATTTCTCCTGAAAAATTTTGTGGAAATTACTCCATCTGATTTCTCTTAACTCATCTTTCTTGGTATGCTTTAGGTCTGTCCACCATCTAGCTACTTTTCCATTTACATTAAATATGGCTAGACATGACTTCATCTCTCTAGAGTAGTTATGTACTCAAAAATATTTCCTCATACCCAAAAGACATTCATTAGCTTTCTCCCCTATGTTCATCTCTGCTTTATAGGTTGGGGCTTTTATCTTCCTGAACTCTCCCTAGATATTTTCATCATTTCTCTGTTTCTTTATGCAAGGAGAACGAGAATCATCACTAGAAGGACTATGACAATCTCTTTATGGAGGTTCAGAAGTGTGTTCTTCTTTTCCTTCTTCTCTCGAGTTGCTGGCATGCTTATGATAGATTTCTTTCTTGAACCTGTTGGTTGAATGAGTGGGATTTACTTATGAGATTCCTCCCATCATGTTTTACAACAAGGATTCATTAATTGCTTGATGTTCCTTTCTTTCATTCAGATTATCATCCTTGAAACTCTGTAATTCTTCTTGAAGAATTTGTATGGTTTTCAATATATCAAAATTTAGTTCCACCATTAGTTCTACTTCCTATGTGGGGGTATTCAACTTTCCTTGTCAGTTGTTGTCCTCTTCTTTGTTCATGCTATGAACTATTCTTTTAATCCTGCAATTGCAAATTTTTAATAACAGGAAAAATTTCTGTTATTTAACAAAATTAAAAACATACTTTATTTTCTGCAGCGAATGTCTAGTACGCCCATTAGATCTCTTATTGTTGAAAGTGGGCTCGGGTACCACTTGTAATGTCACCGAAATTTGAATTTTTTTTTTATTAGGCTAGTTAATTACTATCAGAACTGGACATTAACTTATCTTTTATGGAATGTATCGATCTTTCTTTGCGACACTAAAGTGTCGTAAGCTATTCTTACGATTTCTATATGTTTTCCTGATGTGGTTACTAATTCAATTCTATAATGTGTTTATGTTACTTTATATGCTTTAGATCATTTCACTATTCATTGATTATTCTTATCATGCATGTGGGTATGTTTATTCAATTATAGCTTGCTTAATGGTTATAATAGTTGCTCATTTTTTATGGAAGAATCCTGATTTAACTTGTAATTGTCAATGGGTGGAGTGGCGAGACTTGTATCCCTTATAGGAACACTTGGATAGGTAACTGATTTTACTTGACATTACAGGGTTTGATTAGTTCATTTTGAATTATTGCAACTCTTCTTCATTTTGAGCAGGTTAATTAGGTGAGGAAAACTTGCTATGACAGCTAAACATTGACTTGCTACCTATGCTAAACTACTCCATTTCTTTTGAAGACTGAAGGACCAAAGTCCTATCTTGGCAATTCTTATTCCTACTATTCGTGTTATTGTTTAATGCAAGGCTAGGGATTATATAAACCTACATCTAACTAGTTAACATTATTATTGTGGTTCTAAGACCTCATGAACTTTATTCCTATGCTCAGTTGTTATCACACATGATTGGAATGTTTGTATGCCCAAAGGTTTAAAGGCTCAAATCATAAGACTTAGAAAAAATGTATTTTAAGTTGATATGACATATGCTATATGTATGAGGGGCCATTCATGGCATATTCCATATGCCTTTAATCTTGGATTTTCCTAAGTCAACGATGCTAATGATGGGGGTTTTGATGCACAAGGCATTTCCAATGCCAAGTCACATGTGGGGTTTTGAAACTATAGGCATGAGGGAAAATTCACGTTGTTGGTGGTGGATAGGGTGGAAGAGTCAATCCTCATAAGGACGGAGTAATCTCAACCCTAATCTTGGTTTTTCATGGATGAACGATTGATTGTCACTATTGTGGTTATGCTATGTTCTACTCTCTGGTTATGTCAATGCATGCAGGTCTTGTTCACATTTGCACCTTGGGAAGGTATGATTTACCTATGTTTGCAACGTTATTACATTGTTGTTTCAGATGGAGGATTGTCATTGTTGTTTCAGATGGAGGATTGTCATACTTATAACACTCTCTATTCCTTTGTTTTGCAGGTGACAAATCCTTCATTCGCGGGTCATGGTGACTTCTAGAATGTCAATGAAATACCCTTGATGGGTAAGCCCTATAAAAAAAAGCTTGAACTTGTTACCTCTATGTATAGATGATTTTTAACAAAGCTTTGATCTCGATGTTGTAATGGTGAATGATTGGGTTTAAGGGTTTCGACTGTTTAAGTTTTATCTGTAATTTATAGAGGGTATAAACATATGCACTCATAGCTGGGGTTTATTGTTACTGTCACTAGCTTTGGAAAGGTTGTGACCCTATGTATTTCTCCATTTGTACTTAAATCTTGTTTTGGTATTTAAATGGACGTTCTTGGTATTGTTTTTAAATGATTTAGTTTAGCTTAGAGTCGTGTCATTACCGACAATGGCACTATTGCCAATTCATGACAATGTATTTTCTTTTGGGAAATTGTTATTTAATGGTGATTTATGGTATTATTTACATACCTATGGTTTAGTATGGATACGGCCGTAAGCTTAGTTTATTGTGGCAAAGAGGTAAATGCCATGGTTGTGATAGCATAGGGAGTGGTTATTTTTACATGGTTTATGTTAACAGGTTTTCCTTTGCTTCTCGGTCGTGAGCCTTGAATATGATTACAACATGTATATTTTTTTTATATTACTATGTGGAATGTTGAGAGGGAAACTATTTTGATTATGGTTAATCCTTATTGCATTTTATTTTCTTTAGCATAGATTATGTGGAAAATTGTAAATTATTACAACATTGATAAATGTTGCAAATAGGATTCGATGCCTGGCATGATTTTTATGTAACCTCTATTTAAAGCCATAATCCCACAGGATTCGATCATGGGTTGCATGGGTTTACATTTGTGTGTGTGGATATTTTATTTTGTCATGAGTGCCGACATGATTCGATCCTAGAACCTTTTAATGGATACAATATCTAATAATGTGTTTTGTATTTGGTTTTAAGTTTGATTCTTATGTTGATGTATATAGCATGGTTATGATTTATGATAAAATCGTGCCTACAAACCTTAGAGGTCTCGATGGCTTGGCATTCGATGTGGTTAAAGTTATAAGATAGAAATTATTTATTTAGAGTTGGTTTAAGATATTTGACATGTTTTCAAAATATATTAACTCTGTTTAACTTAGGTTTATATATATATATATATATAAGAAGTTCCAGCAATGATGTTTAGGCTGTAAATAGTTTTTTGGTTTATAAATTATATTACTTAGGGTTAATGAGATTTAGGTACAAAATATCTGATATTATTTTTATGTTTTAAACTTGAAATAATAAATAGGAAATATAACTCGCTTAAAAGTCTCTACTCTTTTTAGAGAATTACCTCTGTCAGAGAAGTCTGAAACCAACCTGTAATTGATGAAATGAAATGTAGACGAAAACAAAGACCAAAGCCTCCTACAGATAACACTAAATTTGATAGCCTATCATTATAAATATGAATAAGATATATTTTCCTAACTAGAATAACATTGTTGAATAGATAAAATAACCTAGGTATAAGAGACACATACTAATTCTCCATTCAAAATTTACAACTCATTTAATAAGAAAAACTCTGTAACTTGCAATGGAAAATCAAGAACCTCATACCTGCAAGTGGAAGCTATTTTAATGGCTGAATATCCTACACATTCAAATACCCGACATTAAAAAATTCATAGACGGATCTGACCTCTATTCAGATAATCGAATAACTTGGGAACTATCACATTCCACCCAAACATGACCCAAAATCATTCCTAGTTTCAATATGGATCCCCCCGAGCTGGTTTCAACATGCAAGTAGATTAGAGATCCTAAGTTAAGGCTTCCCTATCTAGGATTTCAGGTTCTGTAGCAGTTTCCTTTTTCCTCTCATGAAAATGTTCTCCAAAAACTCTCTTGAAAGCAATCACGCAGAATTTTGGAATCCTCCAAAGATAGATAGATAGGTAGGTATGTAGATAGATCCCCAAGCCTCTCTTTGTCTTGGGTCTTTATAGACATACTTTTCAGGAAAAAGTGCAGTTAAATCAAGAATCATTTGATTTCTTGAAATAACCCTTTTTCATTTACTTTAGGTAATTTTAATATTTATTTAGGAGATTTTGACTAGTTCCTACTTTGATTCTTGTAGGTATTTTAATATTTAATTATCATTAGTAATAATAATAACATGTGGATCCTTTCTTTATTACTTATAGATACTAGTATTATTACTATGCTTACTCTTTATACATATTATGTATAAATTATATATCTATATGTATACCCTTTGTTAACATTTTATCCTTAGGTATCATATAGCATGATCCCTAAACATATGAAACTTTTCTTTTAGCTCAGTCACTTTCTTTAATAAGGCCTTTAGGTAGGGGTTAGATCAACTAGGTTAGGAAACTCTAAACCTCCTTGCATGTTGGATTCCATCGTATAACATGGTAGTTCTTCAGTACTTGATGAGATACAAAAATTCAAAATTTCATTTAATGTCTTAAAAATAAGTAAGATGAGATCAATGTTTTATCAAAGTTGTTTTCACTCAACATATTAATTATTTTTAGTAACTCCTAGTGCTTATTCAGAGGTCATACTCAATGCTAAATGGGAGTTACAAACTTAGTGAAATTCCATAGTACAGTGGCCAAGGATCTGATGTTCCAGAGCTTATGCTCAGCATCAACTTGGAAGGCTCCAAGGCTTATGTCAAACACTTCCAATTTTATCTTTTCATGTGCATCAGAGCTTCATGATCAACACAAATGTTTCATAACTCATGTGTTCCAGAGCTTCTTACTCAACACAAATATAAATACTCATGTGCTCCGGATATTCTCGCTCAACACAAACATCAAATATTGATGTGCTCCAGATCTCCTCGCTCAACACAAAACATCTCATCAATTATCTTCTTCAGTGTCCACGCCAAACACATGAAAGCATATATATAAACATATGGAATTATCTTACGCCAAATATATCAAACAAATAATCACGTTCATGTGAAGTGGGGTCTTAGGACCAATATACCAATTAAAAAATCAAAGTAACATCATAAGCAATGGGGCTTATGCCCATAAGTGTTAGGTCAAAAATCAGGATATTACAAATCACTACCTTATACCAAAACCTAACGCTAGTGAAAACCTCAACCACGGAATTATATCATTATAAACCCTTACAATCAGAGATCACATAGTTTTAACATTTTTCACATGAGGACCAAGGCTAGACCTTGGATCCCTCTTCATGGCTATACATTTGGCTTAGGACTAAGGTTCTACCTTGATCTCCATAATTACATTAAAGGGATTAAGACCATACATATGGTCCCCCTATTTTGTCATGTGCACTTATAGTACCTTTATAAAGAGAGCCAAACTTAGCCTTAGGGTTGAGCATGATTAAATAGAAAGAAAAAGATAATTTAATACAAAGCATCACCTGCATGTTGAAGAACACCTCACAATATTGTTCCCTTAGCAAACATACACTTTGCACAACCTGTCATGTAGCAATAAAGTATGTATTAGTGACATAACAAAAACTATAATAGTTGTATTTAGTAATATGCAAGAACTTCAATGATATGTGTGTGTGTGAGTGTGTATTTATGTTATATCAATATGTGTGTGTGTGTGGATTTTTGAGGTGTGTAACAAAGTTTACCAAAAAATATTAATCACATATATTAAAAAAAGTTGAAATAACATTATGCATATCATAGTTTTTACTGTAATAAGTAATAATATTATTAAAATGCTATATTATATTTATAAAAGTATTTTACTAATTCTTTTTACTCTACAAAGTTGAACAACCAAAGCAAAGTTAAAAGTTTATCCTTTATGTATATAGGGTAATTTGGTAATTTTTTCACATTGCCTTCCCTTGTTTTATTTTTATATTTTTTATATTTTTAAATATATATTTATATAACCTTATCACCATCCAAGCCAATGATTATGGCTAAACTTGAATGAAACGTCTCACTAGCAAAGTTGCATATTCAACAGGAGGAGGAGAATGGATTTGTTGGATTTATTTATATTAGGTTGTGCTACCCACCTTTAATACTTTTCAATTCCATTTATAGAGCATTTAACAGGGTCTTAAATGCTTATCTATTTGTGGTGTGGGATACCCAGGGTTGGTTATCAGTGCCCAATAAATAGCCAAGTGCATTTTTCATTATGTCATTCATTCAAGATATAATGCTTTGCATGTATGATTATCTCTTCATGGTGTGGGATATCCATGGTCGGTTATCAATTGCCAATAAACAACCAAATGCATTCTGCATTCGGTCATTCAGTCAAGATATAATGGCTTGCGTGTATGGCGGTTTATCTTATCTGCAGTTATAATTTCATGGTTTAGCTATTAAGATATAGTGAGTTATGTCATATCACAACCCATACATTCTCGTCCCTATTTGTATATAATAACCTTTAATAATAAAATATATGGAATAATTAATTATACACGAGGGAGCACCCCATTGAAGCACAACGCTTATTAGTTGTTGTGTTCTGTTTTTACACTCGAATATTGTTAATCACTTCAAATTTGTTATTGGTAATGTTTCAATACATGTATTGTTAATCCCAACTATAATGTTCCTAAAAATCATAAATAAATAAAATAAATTTATAGGCTAGTTAACTGCTACATTTTAAGGACATGGTTTAAATTCTGCGGAATGCATATGTCATTTGTTTACTAAATCCAGTGTCGTAAGCTTATTTTCCCTTTTAAAAGTTTTCTTGTATAATGATGATGTGTTTATGTGATGTGGTTATATTACTTGGATTTGTTTATATGGTTACTCTTCTTGTCTTTACTAGTATCAGGAAGTTGTTGATGTTGATTTAGTTACACTTTACTTTATATTTATATGTCTTATTTTTCTTGATGGTTTTATTTATTAAAAAGTATGACTCGCCTTTGAATGTCAAGAGGTGGAGTGTTGGGGTTTATCCCTTTAGGGTCCACTCAGAAAGGTAAGGTTTCCTACTGCTTTGAGGGGCTTACTTAGTTCATTGCGAACTAATGCAGGCTCCTACTCCTTTGTAGGTTATTCCAGCGATGAACTCTATCTACAACCATGGCAAGTAAAATCATTATATTTTACCCCATCTACACTACACTATCTTATCCAAGATAGTGAAAGGAGGATTAAGTTCCTAAGTGTAGCTGTGCCTAAGTCCTACGTTTATGCAACATCAAAAGTGTATGGTTATATCTTTATGGTCATCGTTACTATTATGTTTAAGGTTATGAAACCTTATCCATATTGATTGTTTATGTTAATTAATGTGTAAACCTTATGGTAAAATGCCTAGGATTTAAGGCATAATCCATATCCCATGGAAAACCTTGTATAAAGTACCTTAGAGTACTATGGGATATATATAAATGGTTTATGGAATATTCCATATGCCATACAACTTTGTTTTAACATTGTAATGGAGGGTTTTGTTATGGGTTTAATGTTGGGGTGGTGGACTACACAAATTCGTAGTGAGCTTGACTATAGCTCTGTGGAATTTTATTTCATGGGTAGTCGAGGACATGGTGGCACTTTAATTTCTCTTGGGAAAACATGGGAAAGAAACCTCAAACACTGGATAAGGATGAAACGTGATTCATTTGGTTTTCTCTTTATTTGTCTGAGTGGTTTCGACCTCTCAGAATATATCATGCAAAATGCCACAACCTTCCCACTCATCTCAAAGGTAATATTTAAACATGGTTTGTAGCACTGTAATGGTTTGTTTTCTTTTGTTTCAGTTTTCATACTTCTCATATCTTCTATGTGTTTGGCTTCCAGGTGGCATAGAGTTGCTTGAACATGATTTCAATGGTTGCTCGATAGGCGGCATGTGCAACCTCTAAGTGAATAATCCCTGCAAAATGCAAAGGCCCTTACCTCTGCATGGTCATTTTGACAGAGATTTGAACTCTAGGTTGGGGTAATATTGTTGTGTATTTTTTATTTTTTGGGTTTGATAGTTGTTTGGGGTTATTTTGATAGTTTGGGAATCCAAGGGATGTGATTGTATAAGACCGTGTCATGAGACTTCGGATCTGTAAATAATTCATTTTGTTGCAATGGTTTGTAATGTATTGTTTTATCATTTTAATGGGATGTGAAGGCTCATTCCCATCTAACAACAGAACCACTTTAGGAAAGGGATCTAGCTTCTCCAATTCTAGAGAGGGATCTCTCACAAATGTAAAACAAGGCCAGCTACACTGTCACAAACTGAATATTAGGAAAAGAACATCAAATTTTGGTGGTTGAAAATGAAACAAAGATATATTGGGATATGGAGTCAAAAATATTAAGGATACAGGGTGATATGCACAAGAGAATGATCACATGAGAGAGGTAGTTCCTTGATCATGGTCGCATAATCAGAAAGATGGCAGTCCACTAGCACAGAGCACCACGGGGATGAATTCCACACCAGCATTGGGAGAAATATTTGGTGAATACCGGAGACAATGGTAGGAGCATATGATTATGAATTCTTGGCCATTATACAGTAAGTCTACAATATGAATAACACCACAATGTAAAAGATAATAGGAAGGACATGCACATAAAAGAAAGAAATTTATAGACTCGAATTAAGAGACACACAAGAACTCCTGTAAATGCATATAACTAGCATATAGCTCTGAAACTTGTATTAATTCAAAACGAAATACAACAGTATCATAAACTCAAAAACAACCAACCCCTTCTCCTTCTACAAGGAGGTAAATTTATAATGTCTCGGACCTCCTAGATCAACCTTAGAATCAAAATTAGTTACAAACTAAAGAACAACTTCTAACAAAATTGAACATGGCATATACACCACGATTTACATAAGATAGAAATAAACTACAGGCTATTGCAAAAAATAGGCTAAAAAGCCTTTTTCTATGTATCTCGATTGATGACAGCTATACAAAATATGAGAGAGGTGACTGCGAATAGGTAAGTCTTAAGGAAAAATCTTCATGCTGCCTTTCTTGATATATTTAAGGCTGTAAATTTAATTTGTTTGATACATACAATTGAATTGACTTCCACAGATTAGGACCAGGAAAAGTTGCAACGTCCATGTCGTGTGCTAGTACTTTGAGATCCATATTCTTTGTGTATGAGAAATCAGGTACTGTAGCATAGGTGATTTTAAAATCAGATAACAATTCAAATGATCCATCAAATTTATCAAACACAATGGGGCCCAACAAGGAGTGCTGCATATCCCCAAATTTATTGCATTCAGCCCTACGAAGGACTAATCTTTCCAGATTCTCTTCCTAAGTCAATAACGGTCCTTTTTCTTCCCAAAAAAAGGGATCCCCCTTCTTACTAATGGTTTAAATAACTCAATCACCTATTTGAATTTGTGATCTATAATATCAATCTTGGCCTATACAATGTCCAACATCCTATGTTTTCTAACCACTTTTCTATCTCCATAAATAATGACAACTCTGTTTTGGATACCATACCTACTGGTTTGTTCTTCTGATAAGTTGCTTAGGAAATTGACAGCATTTTGAGCTACCCCCACTGATCTCTTATGCAATTCTCCCTTTACTATCGAAACCTTTTTCTTGGCTATTCCCAAGGCATCCTCCTGATCTGCAATGAAATCTAAATAAGGTCTAAACTTGTTTGCTTATGAAATGATTTTATCCCAGATCATATGCCAACATCCCTGCAGGGCCATTTGGCTAATAATTTGCTTGTTTAACTTGGCATTTTGATCTAGCAATTCCTAACATATTTCTGTTAACTTCTTCTTCTCTTCTTCCTTTTTAAAATCCATGCCTTCCAAGTTCTTATTTTGCATATTTAACCCTGTAAGCTCCACATCCCTTAGTTTTACCTATGACATAGCATTAGATAAGGAGGTGGTGTATGTTTCCACATTAGGCATAGTGGTTGGAATTTCCACTAATTCACCATTCTCTTGTAGCTCTTTTTCCTTGGCTGCTAGCTTAACCTTTAAATCCTCTTCACTTTATTTTTGCAACTTAGCTTCTTTCTCCCATTGTTTCTCTTTCTCCTCGAGCTTCAAGAGTTTTTCCTTGCAATCAATCAGTTCAATATTTAAAGCCTCCTTTTCCTTCTCAAACTTAGTCAACTTAGAGGTTTGAATGAGCTAGGTAGAAGGGATTTTCATCTTTTTTTTAAGCTCCTGAATTTCCTTTTCTTTCTCATCCAGCAACTTCTAAGCTAATTCTCCCTTATCTTCCTATCCATCCACCTTCACCAATTCATCTTGCAACTTTTGAAATTGGAATTTAAGGGCCTTGTTTTCAACTCTTACTTTCCTCAAGAGGTATTTATTTTTTGTTTTACTTGACTCCATCTTGGATATTTGTAAAGTAGCCTTTAGCAATATGGTATTTAGCATATCATTGGTTTCTCTGTTAAGGTGTATGATATCCGTAGTAGGAAATTTCTCTAGGTTTTCCCTAACCTTTGACACTTTATTTTCCATTTTCATGGCTAGACTTAGGGTGTCTATAGCATGATCCCTGAAATCCCTCAATGCTACATCTATCCTGGGTAACTATCTTCTTTCCTCGTATAGCTTTACTATCTCATCGTAAGTTTTACCATCCTTCTCTCTGTATGTATTCATCCAATCTTCTTTAGATGCATACATGCTTGGAATTTATCCATCAAATACATATTCCTAAAGTTCTAACCCAGTTGTTATGGGCTCTTCTTGTTTTTTTTTCCCTTCTCATTTATCTTCTCCATCTTCCCTCTCATGTTTCCATTCTTCACTTGCACTATCTATTGTTTTTTGTTCCACTTTCGACTTTTTTGGGGTGCTAACAGTATCTATTTCATTAGTATCTGTGGGATCTGCATGCTCTCTCTTCTTGGTATTGTTTGAAAAACTTACCAATGATGAGACATTTCCCACCATTGCAACTACGGTAGATAGGTTCATTTGGGAAGAATTGTTTCCAGGCAGGGATGAGGCATATTCTTGTTCCATGCTGATATCCTGTGTAGCACAGTTAGGATAATCTTCCCAATTTTTTGCTTCTCTAAGTACAGCTATTTCAGTGTGCTTGAAAGACTTATTCTTATTAGCCTATCTCCTTTTGGAAATTATCTAGTGTGGGTCGTAATTTATGGCCTATACTAAAGAGAATCCCATACTTTTGAGCAAACTATCAACCAATGGTAGGGAAGTTCTATTTTTGACAAGGTATGGTCCTATCCCCCAGGGAAAATTAATACCTAAACTCTACCTAGAACTTAGAATATGCTTTTCTTCAACAGTAAGCCTTTTTCTAATCAATTCCAAGGAAAAAATCCTGATTGTTAAAAAGGATGGAAGGACGTTTGGTTGATGTACAAAACCATATAGTCTTATAACTGTTTCAATTTTTTTTCAGGAACCAATCTCCTATCATATTACTAGGAGATAGTTGCGGCATTTCCCTCATCTCCAGCAACACTCTGGGAAATATTTTTGGAAAGAAGATTTCATATATATCTGCCATCAAAGAGTTCATGAATTCACATTAATTCTTGGTCGTGTCATCAGTGATCACTAACCGAGGTGCCTATGAATTATCTTCATTATACGACAAGAACAATCTCAATAAAAAGGATTGAAATCTAAACACTATAGTGCCGTGGAAGTTTGCTATCTGAGAACAAAATTTTTCAACTAGATGTTCGATTAGACAAGGTACTCCCAAAATACCAAACACCTTCAGCAACCGCTTCACACAAATAGATCACAGATCAACACACTGATGTTTGTCATGTGGTTAAAACCCTCGAGAGGGAAAAATTCCATGGCTCTAGCCAAATAGCTACTTGGAGCAATTTATTATGCAAAAGAAAGAAAGTTACATGAGCTTCTCATAATCAATCAACTAGCCAAGGACCCTCTATGCTCTTTAAATAGAGATCATAGAACAATCGGGTGTTAAGCCACGGATCAATGCTAGGTATGATCTAAGAGAAGTTGAACCGTCGTATCACTCTATGTCTAGAACATATCATGACCATCAGATTAGAATATTTACAAATGCATACTAATGCATACTAAAGAAACACACTTTTACCTAATGGATATATTACACAAGTTGATCTTAACAAACTCCTAAGTGTCTAAATATCCTAACATCCCCCCTTAAGAGTAACTTGGGATAGGATTGAAGGATTTACAAAAGTGACACTGTTAGGAGAAGGAAGGAGGAATTAGAGCCTATCCCCCCTTAAGGACACATTCCTGAACTTCTAACATAGACCAAAGTTTAGAAAACTTTGCTTCTGTAAGAGACTTGGTGAATATGTCTACAACTTGATCATCTATAGGGAAATAGAGAACTTCAATAACATTATCATGAACAAGATTTCTGATGAAGTGCATGTGTAGCTCAATGTGTTTGCTGCGCTGATGTAGAATTGGATCTTTGGAAAGCTTGATGGAACTTTGATTGTCGCACCGAAGTGGAGTAGGCTGTTGCTGCTCGAATCCAAACTCTAAAAGGATCTGTCGAAGCCATAAAGCTTCCTGACTGGTATTAACTACAACTTTATATTCTACTTCTGCTAAAGAAAGAGCAAGAACTTGTTGTTTCTTACAAGCCCAAGTGATAGGTCTAGATCCCAGACTGAAAACATAACCTGCAGTAGACTTTCGATCATCAGGATCGCCGGCCCAATCTGAATTAGTGAAACGAACCAACAAAGGTTTCCCCCCTGTACTATAATGAATCACAAACTGAATTGTACCTTGAATATATCGAAGTATTATTTTTGTTGCTTTCCAGTGACTTTCATGAGGAGTTTCCATATAACGGGAAACACGACCAATGGCAAAGGAAAGGTCTAGACAGGAATGAGTCAAGTATAAAAGACTACCAATAAGCTAACAATACAATGTGGCATCTACTTCAGGGGAGGTACAATTAGCAGAAAGTTTGACTCTAGAATGGAAGGGAGAGGGGGTTGGTTTACAATCTTCCATGTGGAAGTGACGAAGAAGGTCACAAGCATACTTAGACTAGGAAATAAATATTCTTTCTTTGGTTTGCAAGACTTGGAGACCAAGAAAATAATGCAAATGTCCTAAGTCTGACATTTCAAAATTTTTCTTAAGACTGGATTTCACATGGGTTATAAGTTTAGGGTCACTACCAGTGAGGATAAGATCATCAAAATAAAGAACAAGTATGATGAGATGGTTTCCTACTTTCTTGGTATAAACATTGGGGTCAGAATGGCATCTAGAAAAACCAGTGTCAAGGAGAAAGCTATCCATTTTGGCATACCAAGCTCTAGGAGCTTGCTTAAGGCCATATAAGGATTTCTTAAGAAGACAAACAAGGATAGAGTTATTCTGAACATATCCAGGAGGTTGTTCCATGTAAATTTCCTCATGTAAATCACCATGTAAGAGGGCAGACTTGACATCCATTTGATGGAATTCCCAGTTATGTAAGGATGCAAGGGAAAGAACAAGGTGGATGGAGTTCATTTTTGCTACAGGGGCAAAGGTTTCATTGTAGTTAATCCCTTCAACTTGGGAAAAACCTTTGGCAACTAACCTTGCCTTAAGTCTTTCAACACTTCCATCTGATGCATACTTAGTTCTATAGACCCATTTACATCTGACAAGTTTTATTCCTTTTGGAAGAGGAACAAGATCCCAAGTATCGTTTTCCATTAAGGAACGATATTCTTCATCCATAGCTGTATCCCAATCTAGATTTCCTGAAGCTTCTACAAAAGTTTTTGGATCATGATTCTCGAAAACTTGAGAAAAAAGAGAAGAGGCTTGCTGAAACTAAGAACGTGTTCGACGTTGATCTCTAGGATCACCGGCAAGATCACCAGTTGCTTCGCATGTTGAACGGACCAATCGAGGAAGTATTGGTGCTAGTGCAATTGGAGGAACATGAGTAGGTGGAGGTGGATTTTCATCCTCACTGTCATCATCATAAACTAGAGTTGGAAATATGTCAAGGAAGCTAGAAGAAGAAGAAGAAGAAGAAGGCACAATAGCCGAATCAGGCTCAAAGACCAAAGATGGCACACCCACCAAGTTAGGCTCACAGGCCAAGATATTTTCATCAAATTTAACATCTCTTCTAATTATTATGTCATGTGAATGGGGCTGAAGAAGTCTATAACCTTTTATATCTTCAGAATATCCAACAAATATGCACTTTTCACTTTTAGGCTACAATGCTTTCTGTTTGTCATCCGAAATGTGAGCCCATGCTTCACAACCAAACACACGAAAGTGACTTACATCTGGTTTAATTTTACTCCATGCTTCTTTCAGTGTTATACCTTGTAAAACATTAGTGGGTGTGTGATTAACTATGTAATTTGCACAATTAATGCCTCAACCCAATATTGAAGACTTAGTCCCTTAGATTGGATCATACAATTACCCATTTCTTTTAAAGTGTGGTTCTTCTGTTCAGCTACACCATTTTGTTGTGGTGTATATGGAATAGTGTGTTGTTGTTGGATCCCTGTTCAGTACAAAAAGTAGTGAACTTGTTGTTAACATATTCTCCTCCATTGTCAAATCTTAACTTAATAATTTGATGACCAGATTGTTTTTCAACAAGGCCCTTGTAGGCCAAGAACATGTTAAATACTTCGCTCTTAAGTTTTAGGAAGTAAAACCAAGTGTGTCTGGAGTAGTCATCAATGAAAGTTAAGAAATATTTGAAACCAGAAAAGGAAACAAATGGAAGAGGACCACACAAGTCACTATGCACAAGTTCCAAAGGAACCGAGGCGTGCCAAGAGGCACGTTTGTCAAAACTGTCCCGATGATGTTTTTTGAGTACACAACTGGAACAAACACCATCCTTGCAAGATACCATTGGAAGACTAGTCACCATATTGTCTTTACATAGTTGTTGCAATGAGCGATAATTTAAGTGACCAAATCACTCATGTGAAAGTTTTCTCAAGTTATCACTATGAGCAACAAAAACTGAAGGAAAAGGTGATGACCCAAAGTTGTTAAATTTGTACAACCTGGTAATATCATCAACAGTTCCAGTAGCAAGAACATTTTGAGGAATTTTAAAATCCTTGATTACAACTTGGTGAGGTGTAAACATCACAGTTTTACCTTCACTTGAATGAGTAATTTGATAGACTGATAACAAATTGCAAGAAATTTTTGAAACAATTAGTACATCACTGAAATGACCATTTTCTATTGGAACTGTTCCAGATCCTACAACACTTAGAGATCTATCACCACCAACAAATATCTGTTTGGTGTTACATTCATGCATAGTAGAAAAGATGGATTTATCCTTAGCCATATGATAAGATGCTCTAGAATCAATGAGCCATTCAATCGAAGTAGAAAAAGAAGATGCAGTATAATAGTAACCAGAAGCACAAAGTGCATGTCCATGAGAGGTATATTCTGAAGACGAATCTAGGCTGATGTGGTGCTTTTCATTGCTACTTCCAAGGCTGCCATTAAAAATTCATCATGATTATCTTTCCCACAAAAATTGCAATGATGCTCAGTCTTCTTTCCTTTTTGCTTGGATCCTTTGTCATTTTTTGAAGAAGGAGCTGACTAAGAAGGTTTCACTACTACATTTTGACCAAAAATCCGACGGCCGTCATGTCAGATTTTCGACACTTCCCTGTCGCATGTATGACACTTTGATTTTTTTGTTAAGCGTCGGAAACTTGTCGTCGGGTTTCCGACACCTGAGTAACCGTCGCTTAAGCGACACCTAAGCAACCATCGGTTAAATTTAAAGCGCCGGTTAAGCGACGGAATATTTTCGACAGTAGTGAAAGTTAAGTGACGGATATCTAGCACAAACGTCGGAAAAGCGACATGTCAAAGCATCGCATAAGCGACGGATCTCCAGCAAAACCGTCGAAAAAGCGACACGTGAAAGCGTCGCATAAGCAACGGATCTCCAGCAAAACCGTCGGACAAGCGACACGTGAAAGCGTCACATAAGCGACACCTATCTAGCAAAACCGTCGGAAAAGCGACATGTGAAAGCGTCGCATAAGCGATGGATCTCCAGCAAAACCGTCGGAAAAGCGACATGTGAAAGCGTCACATAAGCGATGCTTGTTGAAATTTAAAAAAAAAAAAATTGTGAAAATAATGTGAATCTCAATTATTAAAAGAAAGATTCTAAATTCGGTGTAATTATGTCCCTTTCTTCTCAACGAGTTGCAAGATATTCTATATATCTCATTTAATGGGGTATTTTTTATTGTTTTTTAAACTTAAAGTGGGGCAAACAGGGAGCTTCGAGGGTCTAGAGATCAAAGTTCTGGAAAATGCCCAGTTCCCAAAACAGTTTGCAGACTGCAATGAATTTCACCATTTTTGGAAGTGTGTGTCCTATGGACTAATATCTTGGGGATCTGACGATTGTCAGAATATATTCCTATTAGCCATGTCTCGATAAAGAGATTTCTTTTTGGCTTAGCTTGGTTGGGTTTCCATGAATTTGCAGGGGATGAAACCTATCATCGCTACCTTTCTAGACTTGGGCCTGTACTTGCTTACTCGTTTGCTGGTGAGCCAGTTTATCTGTCAAAAATACCTGCTGTGTAAAAGAGCAGGGACATGCCACCATGTGGCTCTTGTTGTATTACCTCTGAAAGACAATCCAGGATTCTACAGAAAACCAATATCTATTGTTTTCCATAAATTCTCTCCAACAAAATAATCAACAAAAAGAAAACGCAAAACAGTAGTGACCATGAACTACTTTAAGAGTAGTGTTCTTGATT
>LPNX010476479.1:64993-81678 GCA_001517045.1 Pseudotsuga menziesii | reverse complement strand
ACATATATCGGTGTTCTCTTGTTGTTCTATTTTCTCCAATTTTATTTCATGGTTTATGTTTCTTGGTAAATAGAAGGATAGACTAATAATGCTTTCCATATTTTATATTGTGTTATGATATTATTTCATATATTTACATATTCTAACAAAAATTGGCCTCCCATGGGGGTGACTCACTATGCTTAAGTATGTTTTGGAAGCCATAATAGTCTATTAGCATAAGCTAGGTGACATCCCAAAAGGAAATATTGGATATGATTCAAAGGCTCTACTACAAATTTTTGTGGTGAGGAAAGGAAGAGAAAATCATTCACTACACTAGTTTGTGTTCCATTTACAAATCAAAAGTGGGGGGAGGATTAAAGGAAATAGTTTATTTTGGTAAAGAACTGGAAACTAAATTGTTATAGAATTTAATAACCAAGGCAAACATTTGGAAGTGAACCATTTATTCAAAGAATATGGCTCTTGGTTTCATCGACGATTGGATCAAAGGTAATGAAAAATATGGCAAAGGTGGATCTATACATTGAAAGTTCTGTGTGTCATCTTTTCTTGTTATTGGTCCATTATTAGATTGGAAGGTGGTACATGGTTCATTAATCATGATTGGGGAGGAAGTTAATGATATGAGAAACATAAGTTATCCTTTATTTGGGGCTCGTAAATCATTTCAAGGATTGAATCTTACTTTATTTGTCATAGTTCTCAAATGACATATCAACTAATATTTGGAACCAAGGATTTCATTTAGCTTCAATGTTGGTTTTCACGGTCTATGGTATCATGAATGGGGTTCATTTATTTTTTCCTTACAAAGGGAACACACTAGACTTTAGTCGAGACCATATAGTTAGGTTTGGGTTAGCAATAAAGTTAGTGGTATATATACACTATCTCATAGGATTCACCTAATATGAACATTTAGGTTTAGAATTCAACGAATCTAAAATATTTTAAAAATAAGTTTCGGTTCAACAAACTTGATGGCCAAACCCCATTTCGAACCTAAAGGAAAACCTATTTGGTCATCAATTTCTTTGAACATCTCAAAAAGAACCTAACATGAATTATTTATGAATCCTTTGGCATGGGTTAATGTACTGATACAAATCCCTAACATACAAAAAATTGTAATACCATCCATGATACCATACTTATTGACTAAATATCTCATTTTTAAGGATTGTGTGGTGGTTTCATACCATATGCATGGTCCATGAATCATACAAGCATATTTAGTCCCTAAGACATTGGTTGGAAATATTTGGACCATGAAAAATGCCTTGAGAATGATCTAGTATGGAAACCTCAAACTGACTCACATTTGTCTCTTATTAAGGCCTTCATACCAATCGTTTTGAACAAAATATTCTAATGGTATATTCATCCTACCTGCCGACTAAACATCCCCTCTAAAGGGCATGTGTAGTGGTTTAAGACCTCATTTTGTTCCATGGTCCCTCAAAGATTCATTTAGGTCATATAGCCCATGTTTTCATATTTGGAAATGGTTAATACCCCAAGATCTATTTCTAGTATAGAGAAGAACCAATCAAAAATATCACTTTTAGGGGGTCTATCTGGTTCTTTGAGGTCACATTTATGGACTAGATCCTTAAATATTTATATATAACTTGAGGCCTTTTATTTCCTCTCCTTTCCTTGATTGAGACCCATCATATATTGTAAAATACCTCCTAATGATACCCATATCCCACTAAGAGACCAATGGTGGTACTTTGAGTATTAGTTAAAATGCGAGGGCCCCAAAAGCTTCATTTTTAGCCAACTGCTCAAGAACCATCTATTATGTGCAAAAAATCTTGATGGTACCCAAATCCCACTAAAGGACAAGGGTACTATATTGGGTGGTTTTGATATGGTTTAGGGAATATTTGGGTGGTTTTTGATGTGTTTTTGTATAAGACTATAAGATTCATTTAGGGATTAAGGACCTTCTTTTCCTCCCCCCAATATGTTCAAGGAACTGAGGTCCATTCCTACTATACAAAAACTCCTAATGGAACCCACATTCTAGACACGTATGAAAAAGATATATTTTGGATTTCCAATGTTGAAATTCAAAACCTCGATGATCAATTGATAGCCCAAGAATATACATTTAGGTTATAGTTCGTTTGGTCTCTCCCCAACCATGGTTAAGGCTTCAAGACCCATCAATAGAGTATACAATGTTGTAATGGTGCCCATATATCACTCGAAGGACAATTATGCTTTATAAAGGATATGTTGCATGGTTTATGGCATCGTTTATGGCCCCCAATCGCTAAATACTTCATTAAGGGCCTTATTTTTCTCATTTAACCATGATGGATACCGTAAGGTATCCATCCGCAGTGCATAATACCTCAAAATGATAGTCATATTCTATTTAAAGGAAAATTATTACATCTAAGCAAAAGTGTTGCAATTTAAATTTATATTCATAGACCTTAAAACTTTGTTTATGACATAAAGAATAAAAAAATAAAAAAATATTTTACAATAGATCCAAAATATAAAGATATGTATATATATAACAAATAAGTTTTCCACTGCCCCATATATATACTAAATATCATGACAAATGACACTAAACTAAACTAAGTACTACACTTAAAACTGTAACACCCCAGTTTTGACCCCGTTTGCATTAAAATGTATATGATGTATATATTGTAATTAATCATGGTGTGGAGCTAAAGGGAAAATCCCCACCATCGATTTACCATTTTATGTTTCGGCCATTAAAATCGTTGCTGAAGGAATATTTCTTGCTAGCCGACACATTATAATTTTTTGCATCATGTAATTATGCGTTCCAATTAAAATACCCACAATCACCTATGTCTAATGCAACCATAATGAAAAGGGCGTGCTTTTCCTAAGGATATGGAGGGAAATTATTTAAACCTTCGGGCCAATGGGGAAAATCCAAATGTCAGTAGAAGAACCCATCAATCATTCAACTACCCATTTTGTCTTTTTCCTCTAATCATTAAATTCTTCCATAATGTGGTTGAGTTAGTTATTGCATGGGGATGGGATGAGTATGGACAACAATTTTGATTTTGGGGAAAACCCATTTTTAGGAAAAACCAATTTTGACTTTTGGGGCAAGTAATCACCCAAAAATGCATTCTATTTTCCCATACACCCACGATCTTCATTTTCTCACGCTGGGAAGCTTGGGAGCTATTTTACCGGCACATTTTAGCTCATTTACCTCATCTTGCATGCCCAGAAATCTGTTTTTGGTGTTGTTCCGCAAGTGGGCAAGGAATATTTGTGTTTTTGGAGTTTATGGCAGTCATTTGGTTCTTATAATGGCATAAACATCCTCAGAACTCATGGGAAAAGAAGGT
The DNA here is from genome assembly GCA_001517045.1 of Pseudotsuga menziesii. Lineage (NCBI taxonomy): Eukaryota > Viridiplantae > Streptophyta > Pinopsida > Pinales > Pinaceae > Pseudotsuga > Pseudotsuga menziesii. Next base: position 78,310 of record LPNX010476479.1, on the reverse strand, counting down.
TCACGTTTTATTGTGGTCTATGAAGGCCGTTTTTGCCCATGTGAAGCCAATCAAGATTTGCTGAAATCGATTTTGTCTCCTATGGTTGTTTTAACCACTTACCCTCTTTGATTTTAGCTTCCAGGACATTTTATCCATGCCCAACACTATAATGGTGGTGTAATGATTTTGTTTTTGGCCATGTTAGGGCCAAAAAATCCCTTGGAAATCAAATTGTTGTCACGGGTTCCTCTTACCCTCTTTGGCAATTATTTTTGTGGCCGAATTGTTTTCCTAAACCCAGGAATGGTGTGTGTTGTTGTGTTTGAAATTGGTCTTTGGACTGTGTAGGAGTGGGAAGGAGTTTTCTTTACAAACCTAGTGTTTTGTAGGAGCCTCATAGACAGAAGTAGAGGGTTGGATATCTTCTCTGCACCCCCCGAATAGTACTGGAAGGGAATTCATGGCCTGAGGGACTGTGCAGCAGAGAAGGGAATGGTTCCTTGTGTTGGGTGTGTGTGGATGTCTTAGGAGTCAAGCTAGTTCTAGTGTAGGCATCCTTAGCTCTTCAATGATCCAACTAGCTTATCATATAGTGCTTCGATCTCCTGATAACTTCCTAAACCAAACTTGTTGGCTTGGTTATGTGTTGTTGTGTGCTCTTGGTCTGATAAACCCAACTTTGTTAGCTTTCCTAAGCCTTGACATATGTTTGGCTATGTGTGAGGCTTCCTAGTTTCCTTATTCCTTGGGGAATCATGCCTAACTCAAGGGTGGCATTGTTGCTAAGAGATTAAGGAGCACACTGGCCTATGGTTGGGTGGAACATTGCAGCGACATAGCTGGTTGTGGGGCATTTTTCTTCATAAGATAAGTATTCTTTTGTTTAATTCCCTACAATTACGTTTGATATTGAATTACAATGAACATGCTAAATGCTTGAATGTATGGTTTTTCTTCCACTGTATGGTGATAACATATGCATGTTTTAGTTCAAAGCATTTCAATTTTTATGTGTATGTTCATAGCATTGGAATCCCGAATAGATAAGGGTATGGCAGCATCCTCTCCATGGGTCGGAGGGTCGAGGACATTAAAAATACCTTTATTCAATTTAAAACATCATCTAAACAAAAAAATAGTGAACTAAGAAATACACCTTTAATTATTTCTTCAATTTGAACACGTAATCTAAATCCTTTGGCATTTTTAAATGTACATCATAATATTTGAAATTTAAAATACTCACTAAACTAAGTACTACACTTATAACCTTTATTCAATTTGAAACATCATCTAAAGAAAAAGTCAACTAAGTACTACACCTTTAAACCTTTATTCAAATTCAAACATCATCTCACTCCATCATAGGTTTAGGATTTGAAATGATAAAAAAAAAATTAACACAAGTTTTTTATTATACCGAATGTGTTATTTAAGGGGTTTCTCTTCTCAAGGTTTCATCGTCATTCAACATTTATTACACCAAACGTGTTATTAAGGGGTTGCTATTCTCAATGTTTCATCGTCTTAGGAGCCTCCCCGTGTCTCTCTATGGTATGCTCAACTGATAGGAGTTTTCAATGAAAGGATGGGATCCTCTTTTAGTGCTTGCGATCCATTATGTAAGACTGTTTGTTGTTTCCACTTCATCCGAGTGCTTCTCATTCTCTTTACTAAATGCATACATGCCCTCATGGTATGCATGACACTACTATATCCAAATTGATGGTATTGTCTTTTCGATCTAATGATGGGTTGACTATCATCATTGTCCATGATGATTGACAATACGATTAGGAATTGGGAAAGAAACTATAATCTAGATAAACCATCGCCTTACACAAATGATTGATGACCTTTGCTTCAAACAAAATTTTTTTTTTCACAAGATCTTCCTCTACCCAGCTCTTGCAAATCTTATGACCTTAAATTATATCGGCTACTCCTTTCTCTTAACTGAATTTAGTAAAAAAACACAAGATGAGAAGCTTCACTAAAGATAAAGTTCTTGATTTTCTCAAGATTTTTCACTACCTAGACTGTGAAAATATTAAGGCCTTGTGGTTCAAAGGGCTTCACTTTGGACACAATTTCTTTATGTTACCGATATATTCCACTGCCAAGCATGTGAAAATAGTACGGCCTCATGACTCTAATCTTCATCTGCTCCTCTTTTCGCTTAATCAGCTTGAATTAAACAACACAACATGAGGAACTTCGCTACAAACACAAGTTCTTAACCAGAGTCTTTTGCTACCAAGATCGAAAAGATAAACTGGGTCTCTTTCAGAAATCCATGAAATGTAGATCACGTGGTCACTGCAATAGAAGATATAATCATCTCAGGTTTTCCAAACTTCCTTTTGTCCGTATCAGTCCAATACTGGCGTTGGAAAATGGAGGGATGCATAAACATACCCATCAGCAGATGGTTTTTTGATATCACTGGAGCCCCAAACTTGCCATGACTCGTGCCATAAAAAACATTTAATTCGATTTAGTGCATTTTGAACTATGAATCTCACGATAATGGAGTAAATATTTTTTAATATGTACATGTCCTTCCTTTTCTCTAGAGACCTTTGTAGAGATGCTTTTCTTGGTAATATTGATATAATGTTATGATCAAAACTATAAAAAAAAAAACATTTAACTCACTTAAAACACTTAACCTCACTAATGATATTAAGATTTGAGTTTTCCTTACACTTGATCATCATTCTAACATTTCATTATCATTGTATAAACTTTAATATAAAAACATTTTATGATTCTAAAAGAATAGATGATGTGTATTTTTGGATGACACCCATGTTTCGACGAAATAGTAACCTTCTTTTGCTCAGTTGGCATAATATGTACAATTTATTCCCTAGTATGCATAATATATGTTGGCATAATTTGTATAATTTATGTTGGGTTTTGTTAGCACTAGAAATTTAGCAAAACTTGTGAAGGCTTATTCCCAGGTAATAGCAAAATCACTTTTGAAGGGAAGACTGACTTTCTTCTCTTTCGAAAGGGATACCTCACAAAATATTAACAATGCCAGGTATATATAAGTGAAAATGTGTATTGTTTGTAAGATTGGTTGAAACAGGATTCAGGACCATTGGGCTATGGAGTCAAGATGTGAAATATATATAACAGAACTTTATGTGAGGTGATTTTAACACAAAGGCAAGATAGCTACCCAATCAAGGTCAATTTATAATTATCTGGTGGAAAATGAAGAACATGAAAAGACCATCAACACAGAGCATTAGGAAATGAATTCTGTATTAATTTTAGAAGAAAGGTTTGTGGACCTCTATAAAGAATAGCTAGAGCATTCTAACGTGAATTCTAGAATTGTTACAGCCTCATTCCAGAAGTGAAAGAAAACACAATGAACAGATAAACTACAAAAACATTGACGTGGGAAAGGAAAATATAGACTACGACATAAAATAACACATGAATCTCTGGAAAAACACCAACTTTGGTTCTGAAATTTTATTAATAAACACTTGAAAACATACAACTCCAAAATTATTCGGGTTCCAACCCCATCTCCCTCTGCAGGAGCTAAATTTATAATGTCTTAGCCCGAATTTAGAATCGAAATTAGTTACAAACCGAAGAACAAACTTCTAACAAACTCAGACGTGGCATATTCACCATGATTTACATAAAACATAAATAAACTAAGGGCCACTGAAAATAGGCTTAAAAACCTTTTCTGTATATTTCAGCTCATGACAACTATACAAAATATGAGAGAGGTGATTGCGAATAGGTATGTCTTGAGGAAAAATATATGTGCTATATTTCTTGATATGTTTAAGGCTGTAATCTTAATTTGTTTGATCCATACAATTGAATTGATTTCCATAGCTTAGATCCAGGAAAATCTTCCATGATCATATCGTGAGTCAGAACTCTGAGCTCCATGTTATCTGGATAGGTAAGATTAGGCTCCCTGGTATATGCAATTTTGAAATCAAATAATTCTTTGAATTCCTCAACCAATTTATCAAAAACAACGGGGCCTGACAGGGCATGCTGTATATCCCCAAATTTGTTGTGATCAGACCTACAAAGGACTAATATTTCCAGATACTCCTCCAGAGTCAACAAGGGCCCTTTTCCCTCCCAAAAGAAAGGAATCCCTTTGTTTACCATTGGTCTAAACAAACTAATCACCTCTTCTACTCTATGATTTATGATGCCTAGCTTGGATTGCACAGTTTCCAACATTCTTTGTTTTCCAATAACTCTTCTTTCCCAAGAGACCACAACAACTTTTTCCTTGATACCCATTCTTTTGATTTGGTATTTGTATAGAGCACTCAAAAAGTTAACATCATTTTGAGCTGTCTGTATTGGTATGCAATGCCTGTTTTGCTAACACAACATTTTTCTTGGCAGTCGTCAAAGCATACTCCTGGTCAGCAACATAATCTAGATACAATCTGAAATTACTTGCCTCTTTAATGATTTCATCCTAGATCATGTGTCTGGCACTCTGCAAGGCCATTTGGCCAATCACTTCCTTGTTTAATTTGGCATTTTGATCTATTAATTCCTGACATCTTTCCACTAACTTCTTCTCTTCTTCCTTTTTCGAAGCCATGTATTCTAAATTCTTATTTTGCTGCTTTAATCCTTAATATCTACATCCCTTAGTTTTACCTATGACATAACATTAGACAAGGAGGTGGGCATAGTGGATGGAATTCCCACCACTTCATCTTTCTCTTGTACATCCTTTTCCTCGGCTGCTAGCCTAGCCTTTAAATCCTCTTCACTTTATTTTAGCAACTTAGCCTCCTTCTCCCATTGTTTCTCTCTCTCCTTGAGCTTCAAAAGTTTGTCTTTGCAATTAGTTAGCTCAGTATTTAAAGCCTCATTTTTCTTCTAAAACTCAGTCAACTCAATGTTGGAGACATTTACCACCATACACACTCAATTTGGTCAATTTGGTCAATTTGGCGTAGTTAAACCACTATCCTCAGTTTTATCGACTTAATTGACATCAAAGGATCACTATATGACATCAGCTAGATCACACCCACACCTATCTTCAGTCAAGGAGGCTAACTTAGCCTTCTCGTACATCCGCGGAGGCTAATTGGAGCACTCCGGGGGTGATCTGAGTGTCATTAATGCCCCATATTTCTAATTGATGGTTACAATCAGTTAAATAGAGTAGTGAAGGTGCCCTCGATCATTAAATTGATTATTTATTGAATATTTAATGAAATGGAGTCAACAGGGAGCCTCCAACCACTTTTGATGTTCAGTTACACTTCAGTTAACCTTATCAAGGTTCATTGGAGTCATTGATGCGGTACCGCTTGATGGCTGGCTTGTTGTGACATGTGGCTGACCTACTTTCAGTTAGACTTAGTCATTTATTGCACTTCAACTTTAGTAAGGGCTCAGTTGAGTCAATTGGGGTTTTGATAAGTGGTTAACTTGAGTGTTGACTATGGATTATATTCAGCTAAGATAGACTCACTCATTCAATTCAAATGACCTCCTTAGAAATTTGAATTGCTTTTTCATTCATGCTTGCAGGATGATATTGTATTGTATTACTCATTCATTGTGTGAATATAGAGTGTTGCTACTCATTTTGTAGCACAATTACACCATTTTCATGTCTTATTGATTTTAATATTTGATGAGACTGTGTTTAGTCCCTAGATTACTGTGAAAGATTAATGTGGTATCAGAGCTCATGGTGGGATGAAGCTCAGTTCTCTAAAAAACAAGGTTTTTGACAGATCTTGCATGAAAATTAAGCAATAGCTCAAAAATCCAACACTGCTCGAGAATCCAAGGCTTACCACTTAATACCCTAAGTAAAGAACTTGTTGATCAAGCTTGATTGATTGATTATGCTGGGTGTGATGAAAGCCTAAAATGTGGAGGTTGTTTAGCCTTACATTTCCCTTTTTGTTGTGATTTTCAAGTTTTTGAAAGGTGAAAGCATTTGCTCCAGCATATTCAGATGGATTCTTCTGTAGATCTTTTGACTCCATTCAATTTCCACTCATGGAAAGGAGACATGGAGATCCATCTATGTTCCAGAGGACTCTATAGGGTCACCATGGACACTGAAGAAGAGCCTGGTTCTGTAATAGACAAATCTAGATTCTTGAACAAGAAGGATGAAGCATTCAAACTCTTGTGCCTCTCTGTTTCCCAGGATCTTCTTTTCCATCTTTCAGGATTGAATACTTGAAAGGAAATTTGGGACAAATTGAAAACCTTGTATGGAAAGCAGGATGATTTGGGATTTTACCAGCTCAAAAATGAATTGATGGCTCTCCAGATTTCCAATTTCGAGACCTTGAATGAATTTTTTACAAAGTTCAAGCAAATTGTCTTACTGTTGAAGAAATGAAAAGTGAAGAAGGACGATAATCAGCTCATCCTCGCCATACTCTCCAAACTTGGAGATGATAATTTAGTTTTTGTCTCTACATTCCATGTGGGGAAGCTCACAACCCTTGGATGGAATATGCCTACACTCAATGCCTTCATTGAGTCCCTAACAAGTGAGCATGATAATCTTGTCCATATGGGGATCATCATATCCTGCTGTGATCAAGCCCTCCATGTCTTGGGTCCTATTGTCGCCTTTCACACACATGGGTCACGTGGCAAAAATCTTCAAGCCACTTAGTGCGTCCTTGGGGGAAGTCTTGAGTCAAGGCTGTCACCTTGTTCTTGAATTCTCCGTTTAGGCTCAACTCCTAACGAAGCCAAGGGGGGTAGACCCTATTAAGTTACTAATGCAAAATTATTTAGTATGGTGATGTTAAATTGAATGAGTTACTTAGGACTTTGAAATTTAACCCTAAACAACCATAGATGACAAGATACAAAATGAGCGCATGAAAGCACAATGCTGAGACACAATATATATATATATATATATAGCAAGAAAATAACCAGTGCCTTAAAATGGAGTCAAAAGATAATCAATGTACTTGCATGTGCTTGGAGTGAATTTTTTGGGATTGCCTCTTGGTACATTTTAAGTTAATGTGAAATATGAGTTGATTAAAATTAGGCGAAGGGGGGGGATTCCAGATATTCCCAAGAGTACTTGGAGTATGTCCAAAAGTAAACCATCACGGCTACCTACAAGGAATATGTGGGATGAACGGAGTCTTTGGGGCTATTTTTCATAATGCACCCATTAGGGTGTGATAGAGATCAGTGCCCCGAGGTCACTTTTTAGGAGTTCCCTCTTCCTTTGGTTATTTTGCCACCGTAATGGTTTGATATAGGTGTTGGATTTTCACCTAATGGTTTGTCAATTTGGGAGAGTGAATCCTAATTATTCTAGTCACTCAAGTGCTTTTGATACAACTTGACTAATCAGATGAACTACAGCCAAGTGCAGAACATACACACCGGAGTCTTGTCAATTTTAGTAAATTTTGAGATGGGCGTTCTTGTTAAAAAGAAAACCCTCCAGGAACCACTTTCGATCCAAGTGGATCTCAATCAGGGAATCAAGGAGGGGTTAATTTTATAGTACTTGATGAAACAATTGATGAAAAGGAAAACATAGATACACAATTCCCATTTTCTAGTTAGTCCTACCACGCATCTCTTTCCCCTTTCGGGTAAATCGGGAAGTCGTGGGGTAATTATTAAGATTACTTTGAAATCTCAAATATGGAATATGGAAATGGTAATAAATCAAAGTATACTACCCTGCAGATTAGAACTACGCTATATTGAAAACAGATAAACAAAAAGTAAAAATATGACACTAACGAAAATCCCCCCATGGGAGATGGTGAATAGGCTTGAAAGAGCCTATTCTTTAGGACCTCTTATTTTTATTAGCAGCAATTTAAAATATCAAAAAATTGAAATTGATGCACTTTGGTCCTTATTATCTGGGATCCAAAGGCTTACAACAATGTTGAATTAAAACACAGCAGTGGAGGAAGCTTCCAGGAAGCTTTGGTTCATCTAAGAGTCGGAAATTTGGCAGAGTCTCCTTATCTTTTATGTTAGACCTGATAAAAAACAGCAAGAAATTAAAATAAAATGTGCCAAAACACACTTTAAAAGTTTTTTGGGTCACCACACAAATTACCAAAAAAGAAATAAGTAAAAATTGTTAAACAGGGGTAATCTAATTTCTGCAAAAAGGAACCAAGGAAAGCAAGCTTTCCTTGGGAACTTTGCTTTCTGTTTGGGAAGCCAATGAGATGTGCACTTTTATTGCAGAATTTAAATCTTTGAAGAACAAAAAAGGAAGCTACCTTATGAGCAAGATTTAGATCTATGCTTTAGCTACTTACAAAAAGGGAATTTCCTACACCTAGATCTATCTTTATGAATTGATATTATTTATGAAATTATAGATCTAAGAATAAAAACTCTTATAAAATAGATATAACAATATATATTCAATTCTTGGAACTAGATATGATCATAAGAGGAAGAGATAGGTAACCGGAAGATTTATTTTAATAGAAAGGAGGAAGAGAAGGGGAAAGGCCCATTGTTGGATGGATCTACAATGGAAACTTGTTAGTGGAATACAAAGGGGTAATGCCTTCAAATTTTTTTTTGGATGTATAGTGGAGTCAAACTAGATCCACAGCTCATCCAATCCTTGCTACCTGAAAGCTAAACACACAATACTGCACGAAACCTCATGAGATCTGGATATATATATGAAAAAGAGACAAGAATTACATGCAAATAAAGTTATTAAACATGTATAATCTAGATCCTCAGACATATATGCTATGAGATATAGAAAAAACAAGTAACCTTACTTGCCCAACTATACTCCTATTGATTCAACTGAATCGTTCAAGCCAGACAGGGTTCAGATGAAGAAATTGAGAGAAAAGTCGGCAACATCAATAGTCATAAGAAAATGCTTAATCCACACACATGAGAGAATTACACCATTTGGCCTCCAAAGATTCTTTATTCCAACAGTCAAAAAGTTACAACAGTATTACAATAGAAAGCCCTTCAATCCAACTCTAACTAGCTTGGAAGAGGAGGCTTATGCTTGGATATATACAAAAACTAGGAGATCCATCCCAGGGGGGGCGAAAATCCCAAGGAGCAGATCAAAACAGCTGATGGAGAGTCAGTCAATGCAGATCTAAAGTTGAACTAAGCCTACTTGTCAACCGAGGGGATGATTGAGCTGACACATCAACCCATAAACCAACACATCAGTCCACATAAAATCCAGGAGATTCCACACATGTGGAGGAGAAAGAGAGGGCACAATTCCCCATAAAAGCTACTGAAGATCAACTGTGGATCTGATTTGATCACCTCCTTCATTGAAGGATTTGTCAGATCCAGTCAATCTGGTTCAAATCTGACTGATTTCAATCAAATCGACTAAGAATCCACTGATCTATGATTCTAGATTTGCTCCATTATTCATCAATTTATTAATTAAAATAATCAATAAATGATTTTTTGGGGCTTTATGACGTGAGTGATCGAAAATCACTCGAAACTAGGAAATAGTGGGTCCATGGGTTTACATGGTGCTCTTAGCTTGAAAATGAGCACCTACATGACTGAAACTAATTATTTTCCCCACTTTTATTACAAAAACATTTTTTCCAATTAAACTATTAAAAAATAGCCTAAGTTTTGGAAGAATTAAATTTTAATAAAAAACATTGAAAAAATAAAAAAATTTAAAAAGTTGAAAAAAACCTAGGGGGACTTAGATGTGTTCATATGACTCGACCATGATGCGTAGCATGTTTATACATTGACACATAGACTCTAGTAACCTCAATAGGCCTAAATTCCAAGCCGACCACCCCAACTTTGGAGGTATGGAGTGAAAAACTCAGAAATTATCTATCGTTTATTCAACAACCAATAATAACCAAGGGAAAAAACACCCTGGGCTGATCGGATTGATAAATAAAGTCTAAGAGACTGAGTATTTTACAGACACTATCATGCTAGAACATTTATTACAACTCCTCCATGGGGTATGAACATGTGATATAGTACAACAAGCACTTCCCAGAAGTACTTCCAAAGGTTTTCTCAAGTTTGAACAAGTTATCCTTGTCTGGTTCACTGGGCTTACTTAATGAAAAACCACTATGTACAACTTAGGTGGTAACATTTTGGCTCCAACTATGGGACGTGTGCTCGATCTGGTCTTTAAGGCAAGGAGAGGATACGAGAACACCAGAATCTCTGGTTTATATAACCTGTAAAATAATTTTAACTTGAGAAGAAAAACCTCAGTAGCACAAGTTTTATAAAAAACCAAATGAACCATTAAGCTGATTTATTTAAACAAAATAAATGTAATTAACTAATGAAGAAAAAGTTTTATTATAGCTAAGTACAAAACATAAATGCAGAAAGTAAATGCTCTCTTTTAGGAGCTTATTTTCCTACTCTAAGCATGATATAAAAAGGTTAGGTGTAATAAAAAATCCATTGTAACAACCTAAGCATTTTATTAACATAAAAAAAAAAATTCCTTGTCTTTGGTTACCAGCCAAAGAAAGGATACTTTATTTAGAAAATGCAAACCTGCGTGATGATTTAAAATGGGTGGGATGGATGGGAAATCATAGGCATGAATAAAGTCATTAAAGTTCCTCCCAAACTGGTATGTAATTGCACGGGCTACTTCTATCCATGACTGGATAGGACTGATATACCAATCAGCATGATGAGGAAGACTGACTATATCATCATACTGATCATCTAAGCTTACTGAATGATGACTCATTGTATAAGCACCAAGCTGCTCCAAATCATAAGGAACCTCTACATGTGAAGAATATGGCTGAGACTGATATTCCACTAACTGCATCACATCTCACTTTTCATAACATTGCTTCTCAATGTCTTCATTACTGATACCCTTGTGCGGTTCTACATGATATGACTGTAAATGACCATGTGAAAATTTTGAATGCTCCTCTTCCATACAAATATTTTCCCAGGTATCCAGATCTGTGCTCCCATCTATGGACGTATCGTAGATTGGACTTCCACAAATTTTTGAATAGACACTCCCCTTGTTGGACATATCATGGATGGGATTCTTCACAAGATTTTCACAAGTTGGACTATCTATGAAATTCCAATATTCATCACTCCCATCAATGTCATATGTGGGGGACTCTTCATTCATGGCATCATGATCCTTCCTATCTATGTCCTTCTTGTATTCATAACAAAATTCTTCAGACAAAATTTTACAAGGCAATAAACTTTCCAAAACTTCATCAACATGTGGAGAACAAGGTCTAGTGTCACCACACACCATATTGATCTTATCATAAGTTTCTTCATAGGCTTCTTTTATGATATCATGAAAAGGATCTTCAATCAAGGAAACCTTTTGGACATATTCAATGGGATCACTTGGTATGTGTTGCTCACTGGATTTCTCTAGATAGATTTTGGAAAGATATCAGCATTGCAACACAATTGAGAATACACCAAATCTTAAATGTCTTGAGCTATGGTGACATGAGGAGAGTCTTCAACAATGTGTTCCATCATGGGCTCCTCCTGAAGCTCTTCAATAGGATCATCTTGGATTTTCCCTTCCTCAGAATCTTGCTGTGTATTGGGAGATACCTCATATTCTTTAATAAGCTGCTTACTTACTTCCTTTCTCGAATAACTATGAGGAAACTCTTTGATGGGAGTATCATGAACCTCCTCTTCACTTAAATGTTTAGGAATTGATTCCAAGTCTTCATTACTCTGTACCATGGCAAAAGGTCCATCATATGTTTCCGTGTGATACTTTTTCCTAGATAGGTAGGAGGTACAGATCTTTTCAAGGAACTTTTTTAAACCATTCATACTACCCCTACCATCATGCCACTCCTCTAAAAACATCCAAAGGAAGCTTGGAAAATAAGTTATACATTTATTAGGAAGGCCCTGATAGAACCAACAACAAGCCTCACCCCAAAAAGTACTAGGAAACATTTCCATGATATTGTCTTCATGAAGAATATTGGAGGCAACAATCAACTGAAGGAAAGATCTGACATGCCATATGGCCGAATCACCATAATTTCCATGAAATGCTGGAAGCCAGTTATAGGCATCTCCCAAACCATTACAACAGTTAGGAAAACTCGGGATGTTTGAGAAATCGATAGGCTGAAACATTCTGGTTAACTAGGCACCATATTTCTCCTTTAATTCATCCATATCAAAAATTAATAGTATGCATTTGATATAACCATTAAACCTTGTACTGAAAAGGTGGAGCTATCAAGTGATGAGCTTTAAAGGTTTTAACATGTCGCATGGGCTCATCTACACACAACAAAACTTCACAAGTTTATGAGATAACAGGGTTTTATCCCTTCAATGGAGTTGCCATGTGAAAAAGAAAAATAAGCATTTATAAATATTTTCACAAAAATTATTTTTTGCTTTTCTTTGTAAAAATAAAAGTTGGAAAAAAGTCAGTGGATTTGCCAGATGAAAATTAAAGATCTACTCTAAGCATTCATCAAACAAAGAAAAAACAAAAAGGAAGAAAACAAAAGTCATACTCAGGAATAAAAAGATTTATCCCCGACAACTGTGCCAAAAAGTGTTGCCGCCTTTCACACACCTAGGTCACGTGGTAGAAGTCTTCAAGCCACTCGATGTTTCCTTGGGGGAAAGTCTCAAGTCAAGGCTGTCACCTTGTTCTTGACTCCTTCATTTAGGCTCAACTCCTAACGAAGCCAAGGGGGGTAGACCCTATTAAGTTACTAAGGAAAAATTATTTAGTACGGTGATGTTAAATTGAATGAGTTACTTAGAAGTTTGAAATTTAACCATAAACAACCATAGATGACAAGATACAAAATGAGCGCATGAAAGCACAATGCTGAGACACAATATATATACAGCAAGAAAATAATAAGTGCCTTAAAATGGATTCAAAAGATAATCAATGTACTTGCATGTACTTGGACTGAAAGTTTTGCTATTTCCTCTTCGTACGTTTTAAGTTAATGTGAAATATGAGTTGATTAAAATTAGGGGAAGGGGGGGAGGGGACTGCAGATATACCCGAGAGTACTTGGAGTATGTCCAAAACTAAACCATGACAGCTACCCACAAGGAATATGTGGGATGAATGGATTCTCTGGGGCTATTGTTCATAATGCACCCATTAGGGTGTGACAAAGATCGACGCCTCGAGGTCACTTTTCAAGAGTTCCCACTTCCTTTGGGTATTTTGCCACCATAATGGTTTGATCTAGGTGTTGGATTTTCACCTAATGGTTTGTCAATTTGGGAGAGTGAATCCTAATTATTCTAGTCACTCAAGTT
>LPNX010476479.1:49957-64938 GCA_001517045.1 Pseudotsuga menziesii | reverse complement strand
GCCAAGTGCAGAGCATACACACCGGAGTCTTGTCAATTTTAGTAAATTTTGAGATGGGTGTTCTTGTTAAAAAGAAAACCCTCCAAGAACCTATTTGGATCCAAGTCGATATCAATTGGGGAATCAAGGAGGGGTTAATTTTATAATATCTGATGAAACAATTGATGAAAAGAAAAACACAGATACACAATTCCACTTTTCTAATTAGTCCTACCACGCATCTCTTTCCCCTTTCGGGTGAATCGGGAAGTCGTGGGGTAAGTATTAAGATTACTTTGAAATATCAAATATGGAATATGGAAATGATAATAAATCAAATTATACTACCCTGCATATTATAACTACACTATATTTAGAAGAGATGAACAAAAAGTAAAAAATTGACACCGACGCAAATCGCCCTAGGGGGGATACTGAATAGGCTCGAAAGAGCCTATTAGAAAGGACCTCTTCTTTTTATTAGCAGCAATTTACAATATCAGAAAATTGAAATTGATGCACTCCGTTACTTGTTATTTTGGATCCAAAGGCTTACAACAAGTTTGTAACAAGCTTGAATTAAAACACAGTGGTGGGGGAAGCTTCCAGGAAGCTCTAGTTCGTCCAACAGTCGGAAATTTGGCAGAGTCTCCTTCTATTTTATGTTAGACCTACTAAAAATCAGTGAGCAATTAAAATCAAATGTTCCCAAACACACTTTAAAAGTGTTTTGGGTCAACACGCTAATTACCAAAAAAAAAACTAAGTAAAAATTGTTAAACAGGGGTAATCTAATTTCTGCAAAAAAGAACCAATGAAAGCAAGATTTCATTGGGAACTTGGTTTTTTGTTTGGGAAGCCAATGAGATGTGCACTTTTATTGAAGAATTTAAATCTTTGAAGAACAAAAAAAAAGCTACCTTATGAGCAAGCTTTAGATATATGCTTTAGCTACTTGCAAAAAGGGAATTTCCTACACCTATATCTAACGTTATGAACTGATATTCTTTATGAAATTATAGATCTAAGAAGAAAAAATATTATAAAATAGATATAAAAATATATATTCAATTCTTAGAACTAGATCTGATCATAAGAGGAAGAGACAGGTAACTAGAAGATTGATTTTAATAGAAAGGAGGAAGAGAAGGGCAAAGGCCCGTTGTTGGATGGATCTGCAATGGAAACTTGTTAGTGGAATATAGAGGGGCAATGAATTCACAAAGTTTTTGGATGTATAGTGGAGTCAAACTAGATCCACAGCTCGTCCAATCCTTTTTAATTGAAAGCTAAACACACAATTCTACATGAAACCTCATGAGATCTAGATATATATATGGAAAAGAGACAAGAATTACATGCAGATAAACTTATTAAACATGTATGATCTAGATCCTCAAACATATATGCTATGAGATATAGAAAAAAAAAGTAACCTTACTTGCCCAACTATACTCCTATTGATTCAGCTGAATCGTTCAAGCCAGACAGGGTTCGGATGTAGAAATTGAGAGAAAAGCCGACAACATCAATAACCGTATCACAATGCTTAATCCACACACATGAGAGAATTACATAATTTGGCGTCCAAAGCTTATTTATTCCAACAATCAAAAGATTACAACAGTATTACAATAGCAAGCCCTTCAATCCAACTCTAACTAGCTTGGAAGAGGAGGCTTATGCTTGGATATATACAAAAACTAGGAGATCTAGCCCAGGGGGGCGCAAATCCCAAGGAGACAGATAAAACCAGCTATTGGAGAGTCAAGCAATGTAGATCTGAAGTTGAATTGAGCCTACTTGTCAATTGGGGGGCTGATTGAGCTGACACGTCAACCCATAAACCAACACATCAGTCGACAGAGCTTCCAAGAGAGTCCACACGTGTGGAGGAGAGGGAGAGGGCACAATTCCCCATAAAAGATGCTAAAGATCAACTCTGGATCTGATTTGATAACCTCCTTTAGTCAAGGATTTGTCAGATCTAGTCAATCTGGTTCAGATCTGACTGATTTCAATCAAATCAGCTGAGAATCCGCTGATCTATGATTATGGAATTCCTCCATTATTCATCAATTTATTAATTAAAATAATCAATAAATGATTTTTTGGGGCTTTCTGACCTGAGTGATGGAAAATCACTCAAAACTAGGAAATAGTGGGTCCATGGATTTACATGGTGCTCTTATCTTGAAAATGAGCACCTACATGACTGAAATTGATTATTTTCCCCACTTTTATTACAAAACCAATTTTTCCAATTAAACTATTAAAAAATGGCCTAAGTTTTGGAAAAAAAAAATTTAATAAAAAACACTGAAAAAATAAAAAAAATTTAAAAAGTTGAAAAAACCTAGGGGGGACTTAGACATGTTCATATGAATCAACCATGATTCCTAGTGTGTTTATACATAGACACATAGACTCTAATAAACTCAATAGGCCTAAATTCCAAGCCAACTACCCCAACGTTGGAGTTATGGAGTGAAAAACTCAGAAATTATCAATCGTTTATTCAGCAACCAATAATAACCAAGGGAAAAAACACCCTAGGCTGATCAGATTGACAAATAAGTTCTAAGAGACCGATTCTTTTACAGACACTATCATGCTAGAACATTTATTACAACTCCCCCATGGGGTATAAACATGTGATATAGTACAACAAGCACTTCCCAGAAGTACTTCCAAAGGTTTTCTGAAGTCCAAACAAGTTATCCTTGTCTGGTTCACCGGGCCCAAATATCTGAAGGGTAAAGGGAAGCAACAGAAGAACCCAAAAACTAAATTCGAAGGTCCTAAGCCTAAAGTTGAAAACCTGAAGCATGATGAGTCTTCCGGCTGAAAGAAGAACAAAGGAAAAGGGCATCATGCAATGGAAAAATTCAAGTGTTCATACTGTGGGAAGGGCTTCCACCATGAACATGACTGCATAAAGAAGAACCTTGATAAACTACCTCTCTCCTTGAGAGAAATCACATCAATCTTCCGAAAATATTTTGGAGGAGAGATCAGCAAGGTCGGGAACCACAACATGAAAGTGGTCATGCCCTCATGGCAAGCACTTCGAATTCCAAAGCACTCTTGATTGATTTTGGAGCTTCAAACCACATGATGGCTGAAAGAGACTCCTTCTCATCCTTGGAGACCAGCAAATCCATCTCCATCCACATGGGATATGACTCCACCATCATTTCAGAAGGACAAGGTACGGTTGATCTTGAGAATGGCTATTTTTCAAATGTTTTGTATGTGCCGTCTCTGGCATCAAATCTCCTTAGTGTCTTTCAGATGACACATACAAGATTTCCTAAGAGATTATCTTTCATCCCAAATGATGTTGAGATATTGAAACTTGCATCAAGGAAACTTGTTGCTAAAGGCCTTGCAAACCATCATGCAAAAGCCTATGAGTTTTCCCACTTTGTGGTGGATGCAAGGCCCACCACTTTGCTAACTCATGGAAATGAAGTTAGTAGGCTATGGAATGAGAGGTTTTTCCATATAAATTTCAAATATTTGCATCAATTATAGAAAAAATTCATGGTTTAAGGCCTCCCGATCATCAAGGCAACCACTGGAATTTGCAAGGGCTATGTGGTTGGGAAACACCCTCAGCACAAGTTCGATCAGGGGAAGGCGATCCGAGCTACATGCATATTGGGGCTGATACATTATGATATCAGTGGTCCAATTCCTGTCACATCCATGAATGGATCAAGCCATCTTCTGAATTTTATTGACGATTTTTCAAGGTACACATGGGCCTTCTTTCTCAAATAGAAGTCTGAAGTATGTGAAAAATTCACTGAACTGAAGGCCTTGATTGAGAATGCCTCTAGGCTTAAGATCAAGATATTAAGATTTGATAATAGTGGGGATTATTTCAATAATTATTTTCTGCACATATGCTCCCAAAGTGGTATTTAGTTCCAACATTCAATTCCCTACACTCCCCAGCAGAACGGTGTAGCGGAAATGAAGAATTAGTCTCTCAAGGAGATGACCACCTGTATGTTGGAATCAAATAAGTTGGTTGAAAATTTGTGGTATGAATCCATGAATTCTATAGCATACATTCAAAACATATTTCCACACTCATCCATGAAAGGTAATACCCCTTTCGAGGCATACTCCGGACACAAGCCCGATGTGTCAAACCTGCGAGTGTTTGGGCCCAATGCATGGGCTCAGATTCCACTTGATAAAAGAAGGGCTTTGCAAATGCAAATAATAGAGTGTCTATTTATTGGGTATCTTGATGAATCAAATGGTTTCAAGATACTAGATATCAAAACAAAATATATCATCATCGAGAGAAGTTTCAAGTTCGATGAGCCTCTTCAGGAGGTGGAACTAGTGAAGGAGAAAACTGTTGAATTTCCTTGCTATTCTACTGAATATTTGGATGATGAAATTGGGGGTGATGACCCTAATTTGGATCATATGATTTATTATGACTGTAAAGAAAAGATAATATGTTGAATCAGAACATAAAGTACAAAATCATCTTCCCACATGGACCCGACAGACACTCTCCTCTGCAGGAGATAACATTGGAAATCTGGATGATCTAAGGAGAACCCGGTCTGATTTCCAAAGAGTAGGTATTGCGCTCTTTTTTCTTGATAATTTTATATCCAAAATTTTTTATTTGATGATTATTTCAGACCCAAAATCCTACTACCATTCTCCAAAGGATCCGAGATGGCAAGTTGCCATGGATGAAGAGATGAATTCTCTTCAGAAAAACATTACTTGGGAGCTAGTTTCTCTTCCTCTGAGAAGGAAATTGGTTCAATGCAAGTGGGTGTTTTTGAACAAGGTTGCTGCTGATGGAAGCACCTAAAAATAGAAGGAAAATCTGGTGGAAAAATGTTTCTCTTAGGTCCAAGGTGTGGACTACCATGAGACTTTTGCACCGGTTGCAAAAATGGACTCCATCCGCCTAGTTTTGGCAATTTCAACATCTAAGCACTGGGAAGTGCACCATATGGATGTTAATTCAGAATTTATACATGGATACCTTCATGAGAGGATATACATGAAGCATCCTGAGGGATACATCTCTAATCCATCTTTGGTTTTCAAGCTAAAGAAGTCAATATACGGGTTAAAACAGACCCCAAGAGAGTGGTATTCCAAGATGGATGCCTTCCTTCTCTCGCAAAAATTCCAAAGGTGTAGATCATATCCAAATGTGTGTATAAAGAAGTATTATGTTCATTTGATTATTATTTTTTTACATGTTGATGACTTACTAATCACAGGTAGCACATTTGCTTCCATTTCATCCATCAAAACTGCTCTCCACAATGCATTTGAAGTGAGCAATTTGAGGCTCTTAAAACAATTTTTGGCGCTCGAAATTAATCAAAATTCTGGTGGGATAATGGTCGCTCAGTCCAAATACATATCATATCTTTTATTCAATTCTAACATTGCTGAATGTAGGCCTGCACCATTCCCTTTCCTTTCAGGGATCAGCCTTGAAGAAGGAAAAAGCACACCTCCCATGAACTGCACTATCTATCGACAGCTGATTGGTAGCTTGTTGTACTTGACACATTCTCAGACTAATATATGGTATTCCATGAATGTTGTATCAAGATACATGTAGCAGCCTGATGATCTTTGTTCGAAGGAAGCCAAGAGGATCCTCCAGTATATTCAGGGAACTAGGACCTACGACATTCACTATGCTGCAGACTCTGAGCTAGAGCTGGTTGGATACACAGATTTTGATTCGGTGGGTGATTCTATTGATCAAAAATATTCTTCCAGATATGTATTCATGTTCAGTGGTGGGCCCATTTTCTGGTCTAGAAAAAAGCAGGCTACCATAGCATTATCTTTAGCAGAGGCCGAGTATCAAGGAGCCGTGAATGCTTGCATCCAAGCAGTTTGGTTGCAAGGAATTCTTTCAAAGTTTGATCTTGGTAGTACCTTTTCCTCTATAATATTTTGTTACAATCAAAGTTCTATTAAGATATCCACAGATCCAGTCACCAGGTAGAGGACCAAGCATGTGGAGATCCACATGCACTATATCGGGGAGCTAGTGCATGACAGGACCATCATTCTACAATACTGCCCAACTGATGAGCGGATTGCAGACATATTCACCAAGATATTTTTAGAAAATAAGTTCACTTACCTATATTCACTATTGGGGGTGAGTCCATCAATGTGATCAAGCTACTTTCAGTGTTCAGCTTGAGGGGGTGTTTTCCCCACTAGGTTTTGCTTCTTTTCCTCACTTAGTTTGTTTTTTAGCATTGTTTCAGTTACTTTATTTTACAGGGTGACCTATGGCCTTAGTTGTATAGGCCCTAGAATTCTTATGCATTTTATTTTTTCTACTCCTCCTCAGTATAGCTTAAGGGGGGGTGTTAGAGACATTTACCACCATACACACTCAATTTGGTCAATTTGGCATAGTTAAACCACTATCCTAAGTTTTATTGACTTAATTGACATTAGAGGAGCACTAGATGATATCATATAGATCACACCCACGCCTACCTTCATTCAAGGAGGCTAACTTAGCCTTCTCCTACATTCAGGAAGGCTAACTGGAGCACTCCGGGGGTGACCTGAGTGTCATTAATGCCCCATATTGCTAACTGATGGTTACAATCAATTAAATAGAGCAGTGAAGAAACCCTCCATCATTAAATTTATTATTTATTGATTATTTAATGAAGTGGAGTCAACAGGGGCACCTTCAACCACTTCTGATGTTCGGTTACACTTTAGTTAACCTCATCGGGGTTCATTGGAGTCATTGATGCGCTACCACTTAATGGTTGGCTTCATGTGACATGTGTCTAACCTACTTTTAGTTAGACTCAGTAATTTATTGCACTCTAACTTTAAGTAGGGCTTAGTTGAGTCAATTAGGGTTTTAATCAGTGGTTAACTTGAGTGTTGACTGTGGCTTACATTCAGTTAAGATAGACTCACTCATTAAATTCGAATGACCTCCTTAGGAATTCGAATTGCTTTGTCATTCATGCTTGCAGCATTATCTTGTATTGTATTACTCATTCTTTGTGTGAATATACAGTGCTGCTACTCATTTTGTCACACAATTACACCATTTTCATGTATTACTGATTTTAATCTTTGATGAAACTGTGTTTAGTCCCTAGATTATTGTGAAAGATTAATACTCAGAGGTCTGAATGAGCTGGGTAGAAGGAATTTTCAAATTCTTTTTAAGCATCTGAATTTCCTTTTCTTTCTCATCCAACAACTTTTGAGCCAATGCTCCCTTATCTACCTGTCCATCCACCTTACATGATTCATCTTGCAACTTTTTAAATTTGGCTCTAAGGGCCTTGTTCTCAACTCTTAATTTCCTCAAGAGGTCTTGAGTTTTTGTTTTACTTGAGTCTAGCTTGGATATTTGTAATGTAGCCTTTAGCAATATGGTATTTAAGATATCATTGGTTTCTTTGTTAAGGTGTATGATATCCATAGTGGGAATATTTTCTCGGTTCTCCTTAACCTCTAACACTTTATTACCCATTTTCATGGCCAGATTTAGGGTGTCTATAGCATGATCCCTTAGAGTGTTTAATGCTACATATAGCTTGGGTAACTGTCTTATTTCCTCATATAGCTTTACAATCTCATCAAAAGTTTTATCAGCCTTCTGTCTGTACATGTTCAACCAATATTCTTTAGATGCATACTTTCTTGGAGTCTTCCCATCAAATACACACTCCTGAAGCTCTAACCCAGTTGTTTTGGGCTCTTCTTGTTCATGTTTTCCCTTTACATTTCTCTTCTTCACCTACCCTCTCATGTTGTTTTTTTTCACCTATACTATCTGTTGTTCTTGTTCAACTTTCAGTTTTTTGGCATGCTAGTAGTATCTATTTCATCAGTATTCATGGGCTATGCATGCTCTCTCTTCTTACTATTCTCTGAAAAACTTACCAATGATGAGACATTTCCAGCCATGGAAACTATGTTAGAGAGGTTCGTTTAGGAAGAATTGTTTCCAGGAAGGGATGAGATAGAGTCTTGTTCCATGCTGATATACTTTGTAGTATAGTTAGGATAATCTTCCCATTTTTTTTCTTTTCTAAGACCAACTATTTATGTGTGCTCAAAGGGATTGTTCTTGTTATCCTGTATCCTTTTGTAAATTATCTGGTCTGGGTCATAATTTATGGCCTATACCAAGGCGAATCCCATGCTTTTGAGTAGACTATCAACTAGTGGTAGGGAATTTCTTATTTTGATATTGTATGGTCCTATATCCTAGGGAAAATTAATACCTGAACCCTTCCTATAGCTCAACATGTGATATTCTTCAACAATAAGCATTTTCCTAATCAATTCCAAGGAAAAAATACTCACTATCAAAAAGTATGTAGGGACATATGGATGATGCAAAAAAACCATATAGTCTTATACCTATTTCAAATTATATCAAGAACCAATCTCCTATCATCTTACTAGGAGATAGTTGCATCATTTCCTTCATCTAAGGCATTATCCTGGGCAATATTTCTTGAAAGAAAATTTCATATATTTATTCCATCAAATACTTCATGAATTCATAGTAATTCTTGGTCATGTCATCAGTGATCACTAACCCATGTGCCTGTAAATTATATTCATTGTCTTGGAAGTTCAGGTTCGAGATGACAGGTACTCAAGACAATCAACAGACTCAATAATGGATCTGTGACATAGCCATTAGTATCTAAACCTAGAAATTGACTGACTAAGGTTATGTGCCACTGGGTTTCTCCATTAAACAGACTCGGGTCAATGGGGTAATACAAACTCATAGCTTCAGCATCAGGTGTTGAACAAGACTTCAGGAAATATTCCTTATTTTTGACTGTGGACTCTCGAAAGAATTGTAGAATAATCTCTTCCTTGTATTCTTGGGATGTCTGGACAAGTTCATCTGGGACACAGAGGGCTTTATGAATGTTAGGAGCATGAACAGGGCAAAGGATTTTAGACTTGGACTTATTTACGATGACTCCTTAAGCGGCAGAAAAAAATTGTTTGTATACCATTCAACAAACTTGGGGAAATGTGGGGTTTGGTTGATAGATAAAAAGTGGAAAAAGGACCTAAAAACACCACAGGTATCGCTACCTTGGTCCATAAGGGCTTCCATTTTACCTTTAGTAGTTTCAATTGTTTCAATCAATAGAATAGTATCAAATATTTCAGTATTTTCATCTATGAAACTTTCTTCATCGTTATGACAAATAAACCCTAATTCCTCATTATCACCCACCTCTACTACCTCTATCTATTCTATTTTATCCATTTTCAACAATAAATGAGAAAGTATTAGGGTTCCTACCTTGTCACTTAGCACAGTTCTCTGATCTATCCACGTTGGTACTCTATACACAGTTAGGGTGTTCATCAATGTCAAAGCTCTGGAAAATACAAACCCTTTTCAACTCCACTTAGACACTTTTATAGTTTTCTGCATGGCATAGTCCTCCTGCGCCTCCACACGATCTATACCGTATATCCTTTCTCTTTGCAATCTAATCATTTGATATGCAAGGTCTTCATACCAAAGTTTCAACACTATCACTATGTGCAGCTTGATTTCGGAAATGAACATCGATCGTCGATCTCCAAACTACACTCATCAGAACCATTCATCCCTGAGAACTTTAACATTCCACCAATCCTTTTTCCTCTAATCAAGTGAGAAAATTCTGATCACAAAATGGTTCCTATGTATTGATCGCGATTGATCTCTCTTTGTATCCGTCGATCCTTGCGGACCCTACAACTTTTCATTGATTGAAATATCGACCCCATCCATGCCAATTTAGATCATGGAATTTACTATGAACACAAGTCAATCTCTACCTTTATCTTAGTCGTCTGATCCATTGTCCTTTTAACATATTCTGTGATTTGGAAATGTTTCTTTGGTCGGGCACATTCACTGTGTGAAACGTTTTAGCCCCATTGATATAGTGTTGGATCAATCTCAAATCTCCAATATTGCTCCCATTTAACACACTCCACAAATCCAAATGCCGCATTCTGGCTTGCATCTCCGATCCGTGAAATGATTTTTCACTGTTGATCTTCACCCTCCTGGCTCTGAACCATTGATTCATCACTTTCTTTACCTTATTTCCATTACTACTTATTCCAAAGGTAAAATGATCCAACACCGTGGATCCAAACCATTTCATCATCCCATGGTCCACTATGAATGCTTCATGTGCCTCTAATACTCTAAAGTGCACCTTCATAGTATTTTCAAATAGGGTCATTTCCCAAAGCCTTCAGTAATCCAAAATTATTCAAACATGGTGCTAACAGCTAGCTCCACTCTGGATGCTATCCTCCCAGGGAGGTAGTAAAGAACCCCGTAGACTAGTTGCCAAATCCATTAACAACTCAAGTCTTATATTTTATTTAATATTTCTAAAAGAAAATAAAAACTAAAAAATGGTTACCTTCCTGATATTAGGGCCTTCTCCACAGGCTTCAAATCTTTCTAGCTCACCATATGTGCTGATTGAAAGTAAAAATATTTACACTATAATACATAGGACTCATCCCCCTTACTCCAAGTAATGCTTCAGAAATATCTGATTCACTAGGCCTCCTTCATATTGTGAACCATCTTGATATTCTAGAATAAAAGAATTTTTTTCCCTATGCATTACAATGATGTATGGACCTACCCATAAATGATCAAACTTACCATGCTTTCCTTTGTCTTCATGCGGAGCATTCCATTTTAACACCAAGTCATCAATCTGAAAAATGTCCTCTTTTATTTTTTTGTCAAAAGTATTCTTTGTTTTCTCCTAATGTAGCTGCACCTTATCATAAGCTTTATCCCTCAGTTCATCTAGTTCAATAATCTAGTTTATTCTCCTTTGCATATGATTGGGCTCATTTTGCTGGTCTTGTAATAATTTCATAACTGGTACTCTTAGAGATGCCAAAAAAATCACTTCAGCTCCATACAACAATTGGAATGGTGACATTGCAATAGCCCTCTTTTTGTTGATTCTGTCAGCCTATAGAGCACATTTTAGCTTTGTATTCTCTACTCTTTTATTCTCTTCGAATATCTTCTTAATTATCCTCACCAGACTTTTGTTAGAGGACTCTACCAGTCCATTACCCCGTGGATAATATGGAGTAGAATGATTTAGACTTATATTATAATTATGGCAGAAATTAATCATCTTCTTGGAATTAAAAGAAGGTGCATTATCTGTTATAGTTCTTCTAGGACAACCGAATCTCGCTAAGATATCATTCTCCAGGAAGTCGATTATTACTATTTTGGTAGCTCTTCTAGTTGGCATTGCTTCAATCCACTTTGTAAAATAATTAATTGCCATTGAAATCCACTAATGTTGTCCCAAGGAATTGAGATTTATTTCCCCAATTAAATCCAACCCCCATTTCTAGAAAGGTGCTTCTACTGATATAGGGTTGAGAGGGAGTGAAACCACTTTCCTCTTTCCATAAAAATTTTGGCACTGATGATATATGGTGGTTTCTTTATACACATCTAAAAACAATGAAGGCCAATAAAATTGTGTTCTCAGAATTTTATTTCCAGTTACTTTCCAAGAATGATGCCCCCCACAATCTCCTTCATGGACCTCCCTTTCTATTTGTTGAGCTTCATTTTCCAGAAGACATCTCAGCAATATACCACCTGGATCCTTCCAATAGAGATGTTGATCTATAATAGAAAATTTTGCATCCTTCTTCATAGATATGGATCTAGTTTTTCTTAACCCTGCAGGAGGTTGTAAATTATGCAACACATAAACAATATCAGCATACCAAGGAGAGATAGAAAAATCAAGAGTCACATGCACTTCTGCGTCCAACTGATTTGATTGACTAGCCAGAAAATTTAGCTGCAGAGAATCACAATGAGAATCAGTTGTTATTTTCTCCAATCCCTGTCCTTTAATAAACTTTGTGGGTTTAATTTCTATGTCACATTATAGAAGTATTGCAATCCATTTAGCTCTTCTCCCCTCTAGATCTAGCTTTGTAAGTGTACTCTTCACCACACTGCTAGGAATGTAGGCAATTACATGTGAATGGAGAATGTAAATCCCGAAATCCTTTAGGGACTTAACCAAAGCATATCCTTGTTTTCCCATTATATCATGTTTTAATTATCCATCTCTTAATATCTTACTAAAAAAGATATAGGATGTTCCTCACCTTGATTGTTCTTCTATAACTAAAAAACTACCACAGTATGCTCTGAAGCATATGGGACTCTTAAAAATTATTTATTAAAATATGGACTCACACCATAGGAGCTTCTGAAATGGTGTGTTTGATATCTTTGAAATATTTCTTAGCTTCCACCGTCCACTTTATTTCATGATCTTTTCTCAGCATATTGGTGATGTTCATCAGGATCTCAACAAAGCTAGGAATGAATCTTCTCAAGAAATTTACCTGTCCAATAAAAGATTGTACTTCCTTCTTACTTCTTGGATCTTCTACCTTCAAAATGGCACTAACCCTTTCTAGATCAATCCTTATACCTTCTTTGGAAATAATGTTCCCCAAAAAAATTTCTTCTTCTAGAGCTAAATTTGACTTCCTTGGATTTAATGAAATGCCATGCTTTCTGCATTTAAGGAAAACCCTCTCCAAATGTCTAATATGTTCCTTATCAAAACTAGAATATATAGTAATATCATCCATGTAAATCACCACAAAATTGTCTCTTCCATCTACAAAAGTAATATCCATATCACGTTGGAAAGTGGCTCCTGTATTCATAAACACAAAAGGCATCTTTGCATTCATGAAGGTACCCCATGGTGTGGTGAAAGAATTTTTCTCCTAATATTCAGGAAGTACCTTTATATGATTGTAACCTAAAAACCCATCCATAGTAGAAATTCTCTATAAACCTACGACTTTCTACAAAATCTGCTCCATCTTTGGCAATGGATAATTGTCCTTCAAGGAGACTCTATTTTAATTTATGAAATCCACAAACAGTCTTATTTATCCATTTTTCTTTCTAAGTAGAACCAAATTAGCAACCCATTTCGAAACTCTCAGGGATACAATTATTTTTGCATCAAACAATCTTTTGATCTCCTTCTCATAGATAGGAAACAACATTGGGTTAATTCTTCTGAGCTTTTTCCCAAATGGTTTTTCTCCAGGCTTGATCAGAATAGTATGTTGTATAATGCAAGTGTCATATTATTTGAGGCCATCATAACTCCATGCAAATACATCTATGTATTTCTTCATCACATTCACATATTCATATTTCTCTTTAGCAGACAATTTCTTGGATAACCTTACCATTCTGGGATTATCCTCGGTAACAATATTCTTATCTTCAACAATGTCTTCAGCAGGTTTGACCTTAGGATCTCTAGAAACATCATTTTGGTCAAAGCATTTCTCTAAGGGAATCAGACCTCCGGGAATGTGATTACTATTTAATTGGACTATATCCTTTCCTCCTAAAGATATTTTCAACTTTTCTGTTCCATCAATTCCTTTTTGTCTCCCTCAACATCTAGGATATTTTGAGAGCCAACAATTTCATCGTCTAAGCAGGTATTCACAAATTCACCAGATAGTTCTAAAAATATTTTAATTTGCATATCATCTTCAAAACCTGCCAGTGCTTAGTATTGTCTTGTATGGAAGGCCTGCTCATAATCTCAACCTTGTATTTTGTTTTCCATGTGGTAGGAGTTTCAAATTTTCCAGCAGCAATTTCCAGGGAATCTGCCACGGTATTCTTATATCTATGGATCACTTGAACACTGTGTTCGGTGAAATAATTCCCAAACATATCCCATGCTTCATTCCTATAAGATGTCATTCTAGGATGCTTAGTCTAATAGTTGTCATTCACCCCATTTATCACAAGTTCTGAATCTCCAAAAATATAGGCTCTTTTAGCTCCCATATCCTTCAATGCATGAAAACCTAGTAGCAAAGCCTCATATTCTGCTACATTATTAGTACATTCAAAGACCATCTTGTAAGAATAAGCTTTAAAATATCTAATGGGAGAGATTATATATACACCAGCACCAGCACCCACTTTGGCAATGGACCCATCAAAATACATCCTCCACACTCCTTCTTCCTTTTGTTTCCTTTCCACAGCTTCATGTTCGATTATTTCCTTGTAACCCTTTTAGAATCAAAAGAATATAGATCTTTGTAAGGCCTTGTAATCTCCAACTCAAACTTTCTACCACTTCCTTAGGCATTAAATTATGTGAAGAACATTAATCTAGCATAGCATTATGCAACACCATGTCATGCACATTTAAACTCATAATAAAAGGTGGTACTTCTTCATCCTCATTATCCACACGATCAATATTAGACCCCAAGACAATATTAGGATTGTCATCTATCAGTTCCAACATATCTGGGTGATTTTCTCCCTAATGGATCATTTTTGTTATTGTGTTCCAGTATTCTTGATTTATGAGTAGCTCATTGAAAGGAATTGAAATCTTTAGCTTAGCAAGTTCACCTTGTATATTAAACATGGAAGAAATTTTATCTACATCCATAGGTGCTATTTGTTTTGGTTCTTTTATTTTTTGAGTTCTATCTTCAACTTCTTTGAGTACAACAACTTTTTTTGTTTTACATTTCTTTTTTTTTGTATTTATTTAACTGCTGGAAGGTTGATTTCGATTTAGTATTCCTTTATTTATAACAACATCTCTACTCCTCAATTTGATATTTCTAACATCATCTATATCATGCATATACCCCTTATGATACTGTTCCAACTCCCCCTCCAAATTATTATCATCTTCTTATGCAAACATATTATGTTTCTCCTAAGTCAAATCGATTTCAGAATCCAAATCACCAAAATGATGAATATGGTCTTCAATAGACTCTGCACCATGATTATCATCCACATAAATTTCAGGGAACGATGATCTTATCGGATGATCTTCTTGGTTCCTTGGATTCCTCGTGTC
>LPNX010476479.1:26501-49783 GCA_001517045.1 Pseudotsuga menziesii | reverse complement strand
ATATCATGGACTAACTTAAAACCTCCCTTCTTAAGGTTATTGTATTGGGATAGGACTTGTAATGGAATCTGCTTAGCATCCCTTCTTTCTAGAAATGGAGTTTGAAAGTCTACAAAGTTTGGAATAGAGCTAGCAGGTAAATCTTTGTACCATTTCTTGGATTCCCCAAACAAACTCTGTGAAAACAACCTCATATTGACATCCTCATGATCCACTTCCTCTAGATCTATAAAATCATCAAACTTCCTAATGTTGTACCTTGCATAAACATTCCCTTCTCCATCATATAGTGAAATTATTTAGGCATAGTTCAAAGGAAGGTCATACAGTACTGCAACTAAATCCAATGGAGCAAACCTAACTGCAGCCATTGGTATAGGTGGGTTAGGAACAGGTGGTACAGGATAAATAGCTGGAGGATTTACAATAGGTTGGGAAATAGGAAAATAAAAGTGTTAACACTATATTTTAATAGTTGATCTAAGGGCTTGACGGAGGTTCAGTAGGGATCCCAGTCCCTCGAATCTCATGAGGGCACCCTTCAACGAGGAAAGCGGTAGGCATGCTACTAGCCTTGTGCAGGGTTCATAATCAAAGGATGTGATTGATCAGAGGTGGATCAACGGCTCCAAGCCGCTTTGCATGAGCAAACATGTCTGATCAAAGCTCCCATCCTAGATTGTGAAACATGTTAAATATCAGAATTTGTCGATGGCTGAGATGAGATCTGGGGTAGATCTACAACCTAAATTAATTTCATAATCCATACTTGTACGAGTAAACATACAATCTCAAATCATGAAAGAGTGGTAGAGGTCACAAAGATCAATGGATACGATGAAGAAGGGGATAAATCTACATCTCCAGTTCATTTTGCAATGCGAACTAGCACGGACGAATATCAAAGTTTCTCATTGCAAAAGATGGTGGGGCCCACTCTGATCATCGACTGCATGAAAGGTCAGTCTTTATCGACAGTTAAGAATGTGTCATGCTCCAGAACTGTCCACGATGTTCAGAGGAGAAAAGTTGGCGGTAGGATGAATGGAACATGGACGGTGGATGTAAAAGATCCCTTTGATCGGATGACTGAGAAGAATCCCAGGGTACAAGTTTCCCATCTAGTGTGGAGGTGACAATGGAGGAGGCGTTCATGCATCTAATCTGCCCCGTTGCAGATTGGACGATTCCTCTGATGCCATTTGGGATATGCCTGAGGTGGAAGTCTTATCCATCGACACTATTTACCTTGGTTCGGAAGTCTGGCATGTGGTTTGTTTCAAAGGAATCTATGAGAAGGATAGAGGTTTGATTCATTGAGTTGACAGACCTGGCATTTACATAAGGCCAAGGGATGCGACGAGCTAGACTAGCCCGATGCCATAATCAAGGTATTTGAAGGGGCAAGGGATGGTAAAATCCGCAACCCTAGGAACCATCCTAGAAGCCACATGAAAATAGTTTAGAATCTTAGCCATACTAAATAGTATGATTGAACATTAGGAGGGAAAATACCTGTCCCGGCGTCAGACATACCACCATCGCAACTACTTTAAGGGTATAGCCCTTCCCGATCCGTTCTTGCTCACAGTATATAACACCATCTTCTAAAGATATTTGAGACATGGAGCTGTGTAGATGATAAGAGATATAGGCTTGAATTCCTAGAAATGTTGAAATCCTTCATAAATGACCATGGATGTGTGGTTCGAGAAGTTAGTTGGCAAGGAGTACTCTTGGTAGGAAAACATGAATCTGTGTTCTAGTTATCAATACCAGAAAATTGCCAGCCATCAGGGCACAGATGTTAAACACCAAGGGAGGTTCACCTACTTATACACTACCCAGTCTCTGGATGCATGGTGCACGGGTTTCGACATCCCAATGGCATCCCTTCGACACTCCTAGCTGCAGTCACAACCTTTGAAGTCCTAGCTCACAATGGTGGCAGTACTGCTAGAGCAAATTCTCGTTCTGGGACTGGATGAGTCCAGATCCTTCGACACCATTCCTAGAGTCTCCACTTGGATTCTTTGTCATGGATGAGGAGAGGGTTAAATGCACACCTAGCTGCATGGCTCGCAGAAGAATCCTCCTCATAAGAGGAAGAAGACAATACAAGGATGATGAGCTTCTTAAGACACTTATCATCACCAAGCATTTGGCCACCTTTCCTCTGGCCTCCTCGTATAATAGTATTACTTGACGGAGGATGAGGTTGAGAAAATGGCAGGGAAAAGGATTCAGGCCTTCTTGTCATCCTTTGAGAAACATACGTCGACTGGTCAAGGGGACCCAAAATAGGTCTAGAACAACCTATGTGGATGATTGACCATCAGCATGCCGCATGGGAATCATTTTCACGAAGCAGGATGGTAGGGGGGTCTTCGCTGTCATCCTGGATTATCACGTGCCGCATCTCCATAATGTCTGTTTATATTTGTAAAACATGGTGATAGTCCACACCTTGCACTGTTAATGCCTAATCGTGACTTTTAACAGCTTTTAATTCTATAGTCTCGGGAATAGGATTATATAAAAATGCTCCTGATAGAGGGAGCAAGGAGTTGGTGAATTGGATTGGGAAACATTCTTGGGCTGAGGCTCCTGATTTGTAAAAATTGATACCTGTGTATGAATAAATCGCAGCGAAAGAACTATTTTTCATGGCAGAGATTCACGGGTCATTGTTTTTCCCAATATGTATTTCCCTTTACGTGTAAAATTGTTTCATGTTTCCATTCCAGTTTGTTGATTGCTCTCATCCCTGCAACTTAGTGTATAACGGTTAGGAATTCATACTCGCTATGCTCCTACTATTGTTCCAAGCATTCACCAATGGTTTTTCTAAAGTTGTATGGAAATCATCTTGCTAGTTCTCCATGCGATGGACTGTCTCTTCTTGTCCTCTAAATCACCTACTAAATATCTCCTAATTGGGAGCTCAGTGGCTATCTTTCCTTTGTTTGCAACCCCATGTCATTATTTCCCTTGTGATCGTTTCTTACGTAGGTTTTAACTCCATTTTCCCATGGTTCCTTTCCCTCGATAATCCCACCATGCACCTTTCCTCAACATACCTTTCCCCATTCAGGATCCTAGCCCCCTGATTATGCTGATTGAAAATCCTATGCGGAGTAGAATCTGGTGACACATGAGATTGAAAATATTATGTGGAGTAGACTCTAGTGACAAACGAGAGATCCCTCTCAGACTGCACAAGGCTAGAGGAATGGTCTAAAGCAGTTTTGTTGTTTCCTAGGAGCGGCCCCCCTTCGCTCGATCTTGGGGGCTCAAATCCCAGTGCCAACAAACTGGCGCCATTGACGAGGATGAAATTGAAGATCCTCCCTAGTGTTACAGAGAGAAATTCCTATGGCTTGGGGTACCACAACAGACAACTTGACTCCAGAAATCAATCTCTTCCAATATGCAATAGAAATAAAATGTCTAACACTAAAGGATCGAACCTTGTACCTTATTTCGCATGATTGAAGTAGATCCCCGTTGAGCTTTCCAACTCCAGCTTGAATTGATAGATTACTTCTCAACAACAAGCAAACAATACAAGCATTCTATATATCATGGTGTTAGATCTATTCTAGCATATATAAGCAATAATGTAAAAGCATTTGACATATTCCAATGGATACAATATTCATTCAAATACACATTATTGGACAGGAAAATATAGTTCTTATTAATATAAATCAGATATTACAAGATAGAGACAACCTCTGACGGCACATCTACGGACCGGAGAAACTGAATCCCCCACTTGGGCCTCCACGACTTCAATCCTCCATCACTTAGATAGCAAGATCACTAGCAAAAGGCACGCTTGGGAAGAACACAAAAGTTCTCCAAGGGACAAAGGGATGCAGACTCAAGCATAAGTTCCGTCAACAATGGAATATAGTTTCGATGCTCTCAATTCTCTCTCATGCCTTCAATGTACCAAGGGGTTCCTTATATAATTTTTCATATGGGTAATGAAAGGTCGAATCCGTTCGATCTCAAGGCATGTGGAAGGCTAGGAGTCTAATGAGTCGGATCCATGTCAAGGAAAGCTCCAAAAGGATTTGTATTATGCACACATCCCCATATACACGGTTATAGGTGTCAAACCCATTTATGTATGCGACTATCAGTTTAAAAAACCGCGTGTATCATTTTTCTTATGTTTGTAGGGATGATCATGGAAACATCAAAGGACAAAAAATGTTCCATAGGGTCTAAGGAGTCTGCAGCGGGACAGGGTAAGGCCATGCAATGTGTGATTCACCTGAACTGGTGAAATCCGCTATAACAGATGCCCCCTAATGTATGAGATCAGAGGGGTTATGCGATGGCCGAAATGCATTACAAGTCCATCCCAAAAGTGGAGTGATGAAGAATCCCAAATGGAAGACCAGCCACCCAATCAACATAGTGCAATCATACAACTCTGCATACAACTGCAAATACATATAGCAATCCTAGATACATAAGAGTACAATGGCCATGAATAGGCATGATACATGACATCACATATGTGGTCATCGCCATGTACAATATACATAAATCAGAATCTCCATAATGAAGATATACAAAGGACCATGATCTCCAAAATGGCTAAATATATATAACAGATCA
Organism: Pseudotsuga menziesii; assembly: GCA_001517045.1. Classification (NCBI taxonomy): domain Eukaryota; kingdom Viridiplantae; phylum Streptophyta; class Pinopsida; order Pinales; family Pinaceae; genus Pseudotsuga; species Pseudotsuga menziesii. The sequence continues at coordinate 45,148 of LPNX010476479.1, read as the reverse complement.
AGATCTCCATAGTGGCTGGAAATGTTTGACATACACTGGAATCAAGTCACGAGAGCTGAAATCTCATGAACACTGGCACGATCAAGGAGGTAGCATATAAGAGATGCCACCAATCTGGAAAGTCTTCTACACAAACTGCCACGAGTACATGTCCTACTATGCGAATAGAGGTGTTGAGGTTGAACATAGTAGTCCATCATCTGATTACCGTTCATTGATGTATACCGTTAACAGATGCGAGATCACCCACCGATAATGAAAATGGGAATCAAGGTACTAGAGTGCAAACTAACAAGTGTGAATAGATGTGTTGAGGTTGAACACTTGAGAGAGTCCATCGATCAGGGGACATTGATGTATTCCCATAAAACTATCGATGGCGAGAGAACCTGCCACTGATGACTGCAAGTCTCAAGGCACTCAAAATGACTCTAGATTTCGATCCAGAATAATGTACTCAGCAAAGCTGTATAATGTGGAAGGACTCGATCATAAGGTGCACGAACCAGTAACTGTACCGAGAATGATCGACATGGAAACTCAAGATAACTGAGGAATGGCCGACTCAGGTTTAAAATTCCTTCGAACAAGAGCATAACGGCGTATGGTGACTAAATAAAGGTAGCATAGACTCGATATACAAACTGGGACATCTCTGTAATGCAGGAGGCATCAACAGAGGCTCCATAGGGACTAGAAGCTTAACCAGTCGGTGGAGATAAACTCAGATAAAAGAGTACAGCTCCTAAGTCAAACTATAAGCCAACCAATGGATGTGATATACAGTGCTCTGTTCGAAGGCGACACGACTCGATAGCTACCAAAGATAATATCTTTCCTTATCCGGCTTTTTGGTTTTCTGATTTTTTTTTGGAGTTTTTTAGTTATTTGAAAATCTTGAAAAATAATAAACTAGCTTTATAGTTACAAACTAGGAGGATACGAGTGTCATTGAGGCAAACAAACTATTTCCAAGCAGTGTAACATACCTATGCTCAATGCAAGGATACATGTGTAGGATATCGACACTCGGGAGAAATCCCCTCCCGGTAAAAGGGAAATAAGCTGCGAAGGATATAAAAGATGGCTCTGCATGGCTAGACATGAGACAAGCTCAGGCTGTATGGCTGAAATACAATGTCAGGGGAGCCGGCCTAAAGCTCAATAAGGAAGGAAAAGCTCATGATAATGCATTCACAACTTGGTACAAGGGGAGTCCTGAGGGAAATATGCCAGCATAAGATCAAGAGGAGTATGAGGCTCTTGCGACATGTGATGGCAGTACTATACAATGGACTCCCACACCCTAAAGGAGAAAACATCGGCATGGGCACCAAATGCAAATAAGGCGCTAACTAGGGTACCCATGTATAGGAAAGCTCTACCATTCCCATAGTACCACTTCTAACAGCAGCATGAAGGTTCTGTGATACCATGGAATGGGTTCATACCTAAGGTTAAGATGGAATGGTCATAAGGCAATGCATAAGTGCAAGCGGATGTGAAATCCTAACATGTATGCCAGTTCAGACATAATACCTATGATAGGAACGAACGGGTCAAAACCTCGAAGAGAGTGTACAAAATTTGGACCCTACATCACAACCATATTACTCTAAAACAACCCAAAATAGTCAATAAAGAATCCAAGTATAGGATATAGGGAGGAAAGATCATGACAACTACACCCAAAGGAAACAACGCGGTGAATGATGGGATATAAAAAGGAAAGTAAGGTGTAGACCCAACGTTCACTCATCCACTACCACCCCCATGAGGGTGACCACTGGTGTAATGACCGAGCGAAAGGAGTAAAAAAATCCTCCACAAATGGAGTAGAGGATGGAATATGACCATTCCCAAATCTATGAGCACGGTAAGGGGCTGTGATGCCCCCAAGTCTAACACCAGGGTCTGTACTAGGACCAAGGATGGGTGATAGGATACCAGTCATGCCAAAAATAAAAGGAACCGAACTCAAGAGAGCATAAATATACTTAAGTAACCACAATCCCAAAGGCCAACTAGCGCACAAAGAGCATACTCCTAAGAAAATCTACAGCCAAAATATAAGAAAACCAAGGGGAGGGTATGTGAGCTCCCGAATGCAGCAGGTATGTCTCTCCTAGGAGAGGCTCGAAACCCCCATACACTACAAGCAGAGGTACGTAACCAATTATAGTGGCCCTCAGCTTCAACGCATAAAGCGACTGTGATGTCCAACCTATACCTGGACGGGACACCCATAGAATAACCCCTGCAAAGTACCCCCTCGATATCCTAGGTAAGGCCACTAAGGTCACCTCAATATAATCAATGCTCAGGCAGACAGTCGCAGGCGGGATTGACCGTATGGGCAGGGTATCAAATCCCGAAACTCTCAAAAGAGCCCCCACATACGAATACAATCCTAGAAATATCTTCGGTGCTACTTAGTTATGACTAGGGGTCATCCCAATCAATAACCACTCACACTTCCTCGTGCTTAACTCCCTTTTGAGAGGAGTGTCCTGAGAAACACTAATTATACAAAGGATTTCACTATCTCACCTGGACAAACACCTACATGTTGTTGTTTAGTGATCTTGGAGAATTGACTTACAATGAAATATTCCAAGATCCTAAAACCTAAGCTTGTTGGTGCACCCTATAAAAGAAAAGAGTGTAGTTCATTTTAATTTAGCGTTTATTTTAATTGGCTACAATTACTCAAAGGGAAATGGCCATGCAACTAATGAAGTTATGACTCAGCAGTGAAGTAAATATGCACACCATAACAAACAATTCTAAGTGCAATCTTTGTCAGATGAAAAATAGGGTATGCCACTACATGAGATGCATAAATATATATTCCTTTTCCAAATTCAAATGCAATCCTTCCTATATTAAAGCCTAAATACAACTCTCATCCAAGCAATCCAATACAAGTAACTCCTCAAATCCATATCTAAGATGCAACTAAGAGTGCAACTACTTTGTATTTTTCAATATAAAAAAATGAAAAATGCAATAAAAGTCATCTAAAACTCTCAGTCTCTGCAGCAAGTATAAAAGACAAGCCCAACAAGACACCAGGACAAAAAGAGTAATGAACTAATGGAAAAACAAAAAGGAAAAATGACTAAAACTAATTTCAAAGAAAAATCAATGAAAAAGTGGTCTCTAGTCACAAAAGCATCCAACAGACAACATCAAACCCAAGGAAGACCCAACCACACTCACAACCCACCTAGCAACTTCCCATAACCTCAAACTTACCAAAACAGAGGATGTACGCGACTGCTTAAAGAACAATTGCGTATATACGCGAATTTTGGCCAAAAAACTGCATGGATAGGCATATGTATGTGAATTTTGGCCAAAAACCTGCGTATATAGGAATATGTACATGAATTTTGGCCAAAAACCTGCGTATACAGAGAAGGCAGTGGTAAAAAATAGGCTAAGGGTCAAACAAATAAAGGGGAGTGTCCATGGATGAACATACTATAAAATGAAACCTAGAAACAAGGAGAAACAAAGAGCAAGTCAATAATATCAAGCCCATTGTACCGATAAAAACCCCCAAAGGAAAAATGACTAGGAACTCCCCAGCGGAGTCACCAATTCTGTTACGGAGAGAAATTCCTATGGCTTGGGGTACCACAACAGACAGCTTGACTCCAGAAATCAATCTCTTGCAATATGCAATAGAAATAAAATGTCTAACACTAAAGGATCGAACCTCGTACCTTATTCCAGATGGTTGAAGTAAATCCTCGTTGAGCTTTCCAAATCTAGCTTGAATTGATAGATTACTTCTCAACAACAAGCAAACAATACAAGCATTCTATATATCATGGTGTTAGATCGATTCTAGCATATATAAGCAATAATGTAAAAGCATTTGACATATTCCAATGGATACAATATTCATTCAAATACACATTATTGGACAGGAAAATATAGTTCTTATTAATATAAATCAGATATTACAAGATAGAGACAACCTCTTATGGCACGTCTGCGAACCAGAGAAACTGAATCCCCCACTTGGGCCTCCACCACTTCAATCCTCCATCACTTAGATAGCAAGCTCACTAGAAAAAGGAAAGCTTGGGAAGAAAACAAAAGTGCTCCAAGGGACAAAGGGATGCAGACTCAAGCAAAAGCTTCGGCAACAATGGAATATAGTTTCGATGCTCTCAATTCTCTCTCATGCCTTCAATGTACAAAGGGGTTCCTTATATAGTTTTTCATATGGGTAATGAAAGGTCGAATCCGTTCGATCTCAAGGCATGTGGAAGGCCAGGAGCCTAATGAGTTGGATCCATGTCAAGGAAAGCTCCAAAAGGATTTTCATTATGCACACATCCCCATATGTGTGGTTATAGGTGTCAAACCCGCGTATGTACGCGACTATCAGTTTAAAAGCTGCATGTATCATTTTTCTTATGTTTGTAGGGATGATCATGGAAACATCAAAGGACAAAAAATGGTCCATAGGGTCTAAGGAGTCTGCAGCGGGACAAGGGAAGGCCATACAATGTGTGATTCACCTGGATTGGTGAAATCTGCTATAACACCTAGGAAAAACGACATGGTTTTAGATCTAGTTATTGATGGTGAACAATGACTAGACATCAAGAAGGTTGAGCACTTTTCACCTAGCGACTCCACTCTTGAAGGATTCAGAATTTAGCGACTCTGTTGGTGGTGTGACCTAGAAATCAAATGACCAAAGAGAGCTGGCAGACTCTGCCTAGAAAATGGACCCATCATAAAGCTTAAAAATGCATGGCGGAAGGTCCAAGCACTCGAGTCCATGTTTGTCCCAGGATGCCTTATCCTATCTTGTAAGTTTTCTCTTATCTTTTCTTAGATTTTTCAAAATAGCCTTCTATGGCCCAACCCATTCCGAGCAGAGCCATGAATATATTCATGTTTATCCTTCTTTACAAACCGAAAGCATTCTGTCATCTTGTACATCTGATTATGGCCTAGAGTTCTATCCGGGGACACCCGATGTCAAAGTACACCTCTGTGAAATTCATGAAGCCTCAGACGATAGCTTAGCTATCATGTCTAACCTTGTCTCCCCCATTTCTCCAAGCCGATATAAATAGCTGCAATTGCCTCCTATCCTCCATGATTTTCCCGCAAAGTATTACAAGTACCTCCCCAAGTTCGATGGAGAATCTGAAGACTTGACTACTGAGAAACATGTACAAGCCTTTGAGAATGTCTCTAATCTTTTTGAGATAGAACATGATGATGTCTGCATGTGGGATTTTTCTCTATCCTTTCAAGGGGATGCCAAAGTATGGTTTAAACACTTGCAGCCTAAGTCCATCAACCCTTGGGAAAAATTTTCTTGCACATTCTTGAGGTTTTGGGGTAGGAGAAGGCCATTGGAGAAAATAATTTTAGAATTTTATTCCCTGAGGAGGCATGAGTGTGAGGCCATATCTAGTTTTAATAGAATATTCACAAGCTTTTATTATAACATGCCTAAGGAATTTCAACTTCTTGAGAATGCTGCTAAGATCTATTATGCAACCGCCTTCCCCCCTGACCTGTCCTTGGTTCTTTTGGAGAGACAATCAACCACCCTGCAACATATGTTCACTGATTGTTTGGAGGTTGAGAAAACCTTAAGAGGTCCAAGAAGTCATCAAATCAAGACGGTGGTGATGAAATAAGAGATACATTCAAATTGGTTGGGCCCTACAAGCAGAATGGGAGAGTCTCTGGTCCGTCAAAGCTCTCTCCTGATGTACCAAAATATGACCGGCCCGAGACAGGAGCAGGTAGTCCTATAGGATTACTCTCTGAATATGGTGACCTGCATCATCCCTGGTCAACTAGGGACGATTTCAAGAAGGAGTTTGGTGCACCTGTGTACAATGAATATGAAGAAGAGTACCTGTAGAATGTACTTGACGAGCCAGTTGTTGAAACAATGCCTCCCGATGAAAGAAATCGAAGCGCAATGAAAAATCAGGAGGTCAAAATAGGAAGATATGATGAGGTCACTGGAGATGATAGCCTACCCTTGTGTTATGCCTCTTTCAAGTTAATATGACACATGGTTAAGGCCTCCAAGCAAAGGCAGAAATAAACAGAGGTAGTGCAGGCTAGAAACTTGTACAGAAATTAAGACAGGTGCAGCAGCTTATAGATAAACACTTTTTATGATACTCCACCTTTAGGGACGCCACCTCACATAGAAGGCGTATACCTACTTGGTTCCACAGGAGAAGTTGAACACACCCCTCTAGAAGTGCATCAAGCCCTTGTTGCAGAAATTTTGGGCAGAGAGAGGAATGTTCCATTGAAGAGAGATTATATGGGTGCTCATTTGCAATCTTCCAAGTGTCATCCTGATGACTCCCTAGAAGCAGGAAGCTCCAGACAGCTTTCCCATGAGCAGGTAACAGAGCGTACCGGAGGTTGCCGTGATTTTTATGACCCCGTGGCCAAATACATGGAGGGTCTAGGTAAAGGCAATGATTGTTTGCATCTTTTCCTTACAGATTAGTTTGTTTATCATTTCCTTCTCCCATTATCCATTTCATTTCTATCCATCAAGCACCATACAAGAACAAGAATATTAGGCAAGTTTATTGATTGGATTCATTGGAAGTCTGATTTCACTTAATCGGACTTATGTACAAAGTTAGGTAGAGTAGGTAGGAGAAAATAAGCTCAGCTATTACCGAGCATTTCCTTTATTACTATTTTCAGTTTATTTTCATTTTTCAGTTACCAACACAGGTTTACAGTCACCAGCATGATTTGCAAGAGTGGCACGAATTCGCTGAAGCAGTAACATGGATCAAAATGGAGATCTCAAAGAAAGACTGAAGGTGACCCAATGGTTTCGGTACTTGGTCTATGGGGGTTCTTTTGTACCTCATTGGGAGGATAGCATCCCTCACGGACCCATTTGTTAACACTCCATTTTAACAGTTGACCTAAGGGCTTGACGAAGGTTCGATAGGGGTCCCAGTCCCTCAAATCTCATGAGGGAGCCCTTCAATGAGGAAAGAGGTAGGTGCACTGTTAGCCTTGGGAAGGGTTCATAATCAAAGGACGTAATTAATCGGAGGTGGATCAATGACTCCAAGCTGCTTCACGTAAGCAAACATGCGTGATCAAAGCTCCCATCTCAGATTGTGAAATGTGTTAAAGATTGGAAGCTTTCGACTGTTGAGATGAGGTCTAGGGCAGATCTATGGCTTGAATTAATTTCACAATCCATACTTGTACGAGTAAAAATACAATCTCAAATCATGAAAGGGTGGTATAGGTCGGGAAGATCAATGGCTGCATTGAAGAAGGGGATAAATCTCCGTCTCTGGTTCATTTCACAATGCGAACTAGCACGGATGAATATCAAAGTTTCTCATTGTGAAAGATGGTGGGGCCCACTCGGATCAACGGCTACATGAAAGTTCGTTCTTGATTGACAGTGAAGAACGTGTCACACTCCAGAACTATCTGTGGTGTTAAGAGGAGAAAATTTGGTAGCAAGATGAATGGAATGTGGATGGTGGATGTAAAAGATTCCTTTGATCGGATGGCTGAGAAGACTTATAGGGTACAAGTTTCCCATCCAATGTGGAGGTGACAGTGGAGGAGGTGTTCACACATGTAATCTACCCTATTGCATATTAGTCGATTTCTTCGATGCCATTTGGGATATGCATGAGGTGGAAGTCTTGTCCAGCACCATTGTTTTCACCAATTCGCAAGTGTAGTATGTGGTTCATTTCGAAGGAAGTAGTGAGAAATATAGAGGTTTGATTCATTAAGGTGACAAACCTAGAATTTACACAAAGTGGAGGGATGTGACAAACTAGAGTAGCCCGACACCACCATCAAGGTATTTGAAAGGGAAAGGGATGGTCAAATCCGTAGCCTTTGGAACCAGCCTGGCAGCCACATGAAAACAGTTTAGAATCTTAGCCATACCAGATAGTATGATTGAAAATCAGGAGGGAAGATCCCCACCCTGGCATCACACATGCCACCATCGTAGCTACTTTAAGGGTATATCCCTTCTCGAGCCATTCCTGCTCACACACTATAACACCATCTTCCGAATATATTTGAGACATGGAGTTGTGTAGATGATAAGAGATATAGGGTTGAATTCTGAGAAGTGTCGAAATCCTTCATAGATGACCATGGATGTGTGGTTCGAGAAGTTAGTTTGGCAAGGAGTACTCTTGGTAGGAAAACATGAATATGTGTTCTGGTTATCCATGCCAGAAAATCACTAATTTCCGTAGCACAGATGTTAAACACCAAGGGAGGTTCACTTGCTTCTACACTACCCGGTCTCTGGATGCGCGGTGCATGGGTTTCAACATCCCAGCAGCATCCCTCTGACACTCCTAGCTACAGTTAGGACCTCTGAAGTTCTAGCTCACAGTGGTGGCAGTACTGTTGGAGCAAATGCTCGTTCTGGGACCGACTGGGTCCAAAGCCTTCGACACTATTCCTAGAGTCTCCGCTTGGCTGCTTGGTCGTGGGTGAGGAGAGGATCAAACCACTAGTATAAAATGAGAAATTAATGACTAAAATCAGGCTATAAATGACTATTTTTTAGTCGGTGACTAATAGTAGCAAATTTCCACTATCTTATAACTAGTCACATTTCACTAGTCATTAATAGCTTGACTTAGTAGTCATTGATTTAGTCATTGATAGACAATGATTTAGTCATTGATAGTCAATGATTTAGTCATTGATAGACAATGATTTAGTCATTGATAGTCAATGATTTAGTCATTGTTTTAGTCATTGATAATTAATGATTTAGTCATTGATTTAGTCATTGATTTAGTCACTAAGTTAGTCATTGATTTAGTGGCTGATTTAGTCACTAATTGCAACCATTAATGACCAAATATATAACTAAATAAACTACTAGATGTTAACATATTAATGACTAAGATAAATACGACGAAGATATGGGAAATTACTAATAGTCATATATATGTGAATTAGTCATTTTTGTAGTCACAAATTTTTGATGGGGAACAGAGGAATCAAACCACGAACCTCCTACCTATAATTAGGCAGGCACTCTACCATTGAGCTAGCACCCTTTAAGAAGTTGATATTGCTTGACAATGATGATATTCAAACAAATTTATGATAGATATCAATCTACAAACTACATAATTATTACTATTACAACTTACCAGTAACTAGTATTTATGATAAATTAATTCTTGAGAGCTATGTACAATTTTCCCTATAACTAAAGGTAATAAAAAAATTTAAGCAATCACCAAGTGTCGCCCACTACCGGACATTCAAAAATCACATCACTCAAATAGTTACATGAAGACCAGACAACTTATCAAATGATAGGATTCAACTTTCCTATATCAAATGATCAAATTTGCTGATGAAATAAATGGTCAGATATCATGTTTGTAATCAACAATGTTTTTTAGCCATAAGCACAATACATCCTATTGCAGCTGCAACATTTTCCCAAAATTCCAAAAAATTTTGGGACCCTCCTTTTGCTTACATTAGTTTGATTTTCTTCTTTGATTTGATCTAATGATTTTTCAGAAATATTTTCTAATGCTTAGATTGATGTAGACTTGTTTCAATTCTTCCTCTAACACTTGAAACAATCCACCGTTTGTCCAAACTCTATCATTGCTTTTGAATGCATTTTCGGCATGTTTGAATCGAAAGTTTATTTGGTTGGTGCTCCCATCGTTGCGGAGAAATAACAAATCTTGGCTTCAACATTTTCTCCGATTCATTTCCTTCAATCGGCTGATTTTTTTGGTTTATGTTGGGACAATTTGTTATTTCTTTTTCCGCCATTGCAGATGGAAAACTACTAACTCTCCCGATTATTGCTTTGATGTTTCGGATCCCACTTTGTTATTCTCGCCGATCCTTGAGTTGTGGGCTTCCGCCGTTGCGGCTGCGGAAAGCTCTATATTTTTCGTTTGTCTAGTCATTGTAAATCCTGACGTTGTGGAAGGTCATGCCCTTTATGAGTCCACCATTATGGCTGCAGAAAGCACTAGTCTTTCCGATCCTTCAGTTATTTTCTCTTCCGATTCGGACCCTATATGGCGGGGCGTGATGTCCTTTATGTTCCACCGTTGCGGATGAAAAAAGCATTATCCTTCTGGTCGTTTAGTGGGTTTTTCTCTGATCGAGTTTTTTCCCATCGTGGACCGTGATATCCTTTATATCTCCATCATTGCAGCTCCCGTTCCGTTATTGCTCCGATGTTTCATAGCTCCAACGTGTTATTGTTTGTCTCTTGGTTATCCCTGTGGATGGATTAGTGGTTTTTCCACCTGACGTTGCAGATGGAATTACCCTTGTGACGTCCGATCCATTTCTCTCTGTCGTCCGATCTTTTAATTTTTCACCATCTGCTTGTGGTTGACTATATATATTTGGGGTCGGGTTTTATTATTCTATTATTCTATTTGGACTATTCCTCATTGTCGCTCTCGTGTGCTGTCATTCTGCTTGAGCTTGCAAGGACCCCGTTGTCGGTACCTGCATCTAGGTGGCTCAACTATGGAAACTTTACAGTCTTCTTCCCACCGGTTACACAGCAGTGCCAGGTAGGCTCGTATTATCCCATTATGTTTGGGTGCTTTATTGTTTTTCCCCGCAGTTAGGTTTTTTTTTTGTCGCGGCCATTTTTATTCACTCCGTAGCTACATGTATATAGTGGGGGGTTCATAGCATAATTGTTAGTGGGGGCGTGTTTGGCCCATAGGGTATTTTCCCTCCACAGCCCTCATATTTTTTGACCCTACGCTTAGTGATGGGGGTTTGGTGCAAATGGCTGTTACGCTGTCTGCACCAAGATGCCTGGTATGATGATGTTTTTGTATGGGAAGGATTTCATGTCCTTCCTGTGGCACTTGGAATGGTTACGCCCCCTTTTTTTGTTTTCGTGCTTCCCGCTTCATCAAACCACAATCGTGTTTCACCGCACTGTTCTGTGCGAACCGGGTCACGGCTGGTTTCGAACCCAAGCCGGTGGAAGGGGATATATATTAATGCATATAGTTTTATCGACCATAGATTCGTGTGGGCAGTTTGTTTCCTAAAATGCATCGTTGAAATCTTGCGTAAATTCCCCTGTCATTCCCCATAGCATGATGACCATGGCGCCCGCCGAGAGCCAAAGTTTTCTTCATTTATATGTATATTTGCTTCCCACTCGATTTTATTGTTAGAAATGTTTTGGTATTACAAAGCAGTGTTAGCTTGCACATTTTTACTTCATGTAACTATTTTCCATCATGTTAACCATAGATGAAGTTAAACACTGAACCTTGTTGTCCCAATGTTTGCAACGTAGCCAGAAATGGCCTACTGATTATCATTGTATAAATGACAGGAAGATTACGAACCCCAGATGTCGAAGCGACAAAAGAAGAAGGCTCATGTGGTCAAAGAGGACCCAGAAGTGGACGTTGTCACCAAAACTAAATACGTATATGAGGACACCAAGTGTATATCCGGTGTCGAACCTGAATGCCAATGGGGGGAGATATATAGTTTAATCACACGCAGGGAAGTGCCTGATATGGGCTTGGAGGAAGAAGACATATATGCCAACATTGAGAGATCTTCGCTGATGAAGATCGCTACAAGACCAGATATATTCCCATGCTCTGAAGTAATTGGTTGGATTCTTCCTCAGGCAGACGTAACAACGATGATCCTGAAGAACATTGACAAACAGGGCTATGCTGCCTATAGCCCTGGCCTACCACCTGCAAGAAGCACAAGTATTTTTATCTGATGATTGGCTGAACAACGTTAGAATGGACCTTGTTGAGACTCTTCAAAGAATGCTATTTCCTGGAAAACATTTCAGAACCAGGCCAATGGGTGAATATGATACAACAATCTTAAGGACCCCATATAGGTTCATAGCTTTAATGCTTAACAGGATTTTTGGAAGAGCTCATGGAAGGTTCTTCAAATTGGAATGGATGCCCATTATTTTTTACGTTGCAACCCAGGGGACCATTTTCAACTGGGCCAACATAGTATCAAACAGTCTCTCTGCCTACTTGGCCTCAGCTTTGGGAGGAGTATCCCAAAAGAGGTCTGAATTCTACATGAGTTCCATACTTGTCGATTGTATATTGTGTAATCAACCTTTCCCTAGACTAAGGTGCATCTAGGATAGAGAGAGGATGCCTATGTATTCTGCATCTAAGCCACTATGGGCACACAAGTACCACAGTCATTATCGGGAGATCTGTGAACACTTCATCATGCCATTCTACAGCCTCATTTTTCTAAAGGAATGTAACTACATGTCAGAAGAGGCACTGCAAATAATTGAAGAGTATGCAGAGTATTATTTGACCAAGAATTTCCTTTACTTCAGAATGTTCAGAGGTTCCAGGGCACCCTCCTTATTACCCCAATACGCCATAGACTACATCATCCATAAGGAGACCACCAGGCAAGTCTTCATGGATGGTATAGGGAGCTTTCTGTTTGAGCATAAGAAAGCTGCCTATCCTCCTTTGCCCTTCAAGCTAGGAGGTTACAGGTTTAATAGAGTGAAGAAAGTAGATGAGTTTTTAGAATAATTGGAAAGGTTTCATTTTGGTGAGATGCCCTTCCATTGAAATGACTCCCGCAGTAAAGTAGCTAAACATTGCAAAGAAAACAACGTACATTTTGAATACACCCACCATTAATATAGGGAAGAATTCGTCTTTTGCAGTGCGTTGAATCTAACAGCATTAAGGAGAATGTTCAAGAAGAAGATTACCACAAAAGGTGGGAAGGGAGTGGATGAAAAAGCCAAAGCTGATGCAGAAGCAAGGAAAAGAATTGAAGATGCCCAAAGGCTGGCCCAAGAAGCTGTAGGGTAACTGCAGGAAGAAGAAGAAGAAAAAATAAAAGCTGCGCAATAGGCATCTAGAAAAGTAGAGGAAGATGCAAGAAAAGAAGAAGAAGAAAGGAAAAAGAAGCTTGATGAGGAGCTATAGAAGCAAGAAGCAGAGAGGCTAAAGCTGACACAGACAGAGACAGAACAGTCATCCTCTGACACAGCTGGAGGACAGACCTAGGACATGGGGAACCCCGAGGTTCAAGACCCTCAAGTACCGACTAGTAGCACACCTGGATAGTCTGTGGTCCCTACACTGATGTTGGTCCCCTTTGTACAGAAAAAAGGGGAATAGATCCCTGATTTTAACACTATTTTCTATGACAGGGAGACAAAGAGGATAGTGAAGAGAATGGAAAAGAAAATTGAAACAGGAGGTCTGTCTGGGAAAATGATAATGGATACACCCATTGTATTTGGAACAGACCGAGATCTAATATTTACCATTAGAGTGGGAGGTGCGCTAATCCATGCCTCAGAGGATAATATGGATAAGATAATGACAGACTTGGAGCAGTCCAAGAAGTCCTCTGCCTAGTAGAAAGACACATTACGAAGGGAGAGAGAGGAAAGCAATAATCTGAAGAGGAAATATGAGGACATGAAAGAAGAGATGAGGTCTTCAAAGGATGAAGTGTGGCTCCTCCAAGCAGAAAGACAAGCTAGAGAAATTACACAAGAGTGTCTGGAAAGAGTGCAGCAAGAGTATCAAGAGCTAAGGGTGGAGAAAGAGCAGCTGCTGGGAAAGATGGCAGACTTAGAGCAGCAAAAGACCTCCTTAGAAGCAAATGAGCAGCAAGCTTAAGAACAAGAGGTGAAACTTCGAGAGCATATTTATTCTCTAACAACTGCTCTGGAGGAAGAAAAAGAGCAGTAGGTTAACCTCCAGCCTTTTAAGGAGCATGTACTAGCTCAAAAGGACAAGATGCTGCAGCTACATACTACCATAGAGGAGGAGAGATGCAAAGTTTTGCAAGTAGATGGACGATTAGAGGAAATCCTAGAGACCTCGTCTTATTTCGTTGACAAATCTCAGGACGTCCTTGAAGTCCTGACTGCAAGAATGGGAAGACTGGAAAATAATGAAGAAACTCCAGCAGAATTGCCATCAAAGGATCAACAGGCCCTCAAGCAGGATTATGACTTATTAGAGTTTGCTATAAATACCACAGAGGATTTCAAAAAAGTCGTTAAAAAGATGAAAGGAGCATGCACAGAGTTTTTCAGAAGGCTCCTTATTACCTACAACTGGTGCCAATTAGAGGCCGAGCAGAGGCTTGATGTTTTCCCGGACCACAACTCATTTGCGGAGATATTGCAGAAGAGATATCAAGAGGAGGAAGCAAGAGTACAGCATATTAAAGCCCTGGATGACCAGATCTTAAGGAGCGAAGTAGATCATTCCGCCATCAGTGTGCAACTTTTGGAGGATCAGCTTCAGTTGAGTGCAGCAAGGATTGAGGCTATAAAGAACCAGGATATGAAGTTTAAGATAAAGATTCAATTTTTGGAGCCTTGTGAGTTTGAAGGAATTTCCTCTGAAGCTTTGGTATGGAAGAAATTTCTGGATGCCCAAGTGGGGCCCTCCTCGTAAAGGATTGGTCACGTTTTGTAATATGTAATGATTTTGTAAATATTTGAGGAAGATGAAATGTTGGGAGGCAAGGAGTTGGGAATCCCAAAGGTTAGTTTTGGAAGCCCAACAGTTTCACCCTTTTTTGTATAAATGTAGAAGTCTTAGAAGGAATAGCGTCTTCTTCCCAGTGAGACACGTAAAGCAATATTGTAAGAAGAACTATTTTTTTGCAATAAAGAATTATTGTTTTCCTATTGGAGAAGGATTGGTGGGACTTTCAAATGTTGTGCTATGGACTGGTGAAAGATGAACTATTTCATTTTTCAGTTTCTGTTCATTAACCGTGAGATCGTTCTAACTCTTATGGCGTATGTCTTTGTCTGAATGATTTCTAGTTTATTCTGTGAACTTACCACCATGAGTAATGAATGTTGTTCATAAACAATTGGCTATCTGATTGTCTAAATATCTTTAATCATCCATGTGTTGTAGGAAGGAATATCAGCTATCTGTAATTTCTCTTTATAATGCATGTACTATACACATTACTCATAAATAAGTTACAATCTGGCTCCCTGGGGATAGATAGATAGATATATAGATAGATAGATAGATAGTTTATTTTATTGCTGCATATGTGATTTAGATGCTTGTGAGTGCTAAGACGAGAGGTAAGAACCTACGCATCACATTGTGACTACTAGGCTGCATCCTTTTCACCCTGCATTATTAATTAGGCACTTGCATATCATACTTTAAGTAAAAAATACAAAATGTACGGTGGACCGGGCCGCAACTGGTAAACCCTTTTGTTACTTGACCTACAGTAGCCGGACCGCAAACCGGATGGATTCCCTACACCAAAAATTCACGGGCTAGTTGGGAACGTTGACTAGGGAGAATCCCTTACTGTTGTTCCCTGCAAATTTCCAGGCCTCAACAGTTTCTGGCGCTAGAAGGAGGGCTTCCAGTGCATGGCTGGCTATGGAAACTTATTTTCCCAAGATTACCCCACCATCAGATGTTTGGAAGCTTTTGAATTAACCCAAGTACTTACGAGTTGTGGTTCTATGTGTCAAGCAAGTAATCCTAGTCTCATCTTACAGTGTTTCTTACTCAGACTCCTGTTCGGTCACCTGTACTCATGGCTAGTATAAATGTGAATCAGCCTAACCCATTGCCGGCTTGGAGAGCTAGATCACCTTTGAACCTCACACCTCCATTGCATAACCTACCTCAAGCATTTGAAAAGCTACTGCCTAAGTTTGACCCCGATGAGAAAGTTGTTGTAGATGACCACTTGCAAAGTTTCTATTTAGCAATAGAAGGGATAAGGGCTGGGGAGTATGAGGATGTTGTCTGTAGATTGTTCCCTCACACCCTTAAAGGAGCAGCAACATCCTGGTATTTCGGTTTGGCTGCAAACTCTATTCCTGATTGGGACACCTTCGAAAGGACTTTCAAAAGTAAATACCTAGCCAAAAAGACACACGCCTCACTAATGAAAGGTCTTGGTTTGTTAAGAAAAGAGAAGCATGAGAAGGTGCATGATTTTACTCAAAGGTTTTCAACATACTTAAAGAACTTTTCTGAAACTAACAGACCCTCACACAAAGTCTTAATTGAATATTATACCTCAGCCCTAGGACCCGAGCTGGCCATGCTTTCCAAAATGAAATCTCGACCTACTTTGGCAGAGACTTATGAAGAAGTAGAAAGGGTAGAGTATTAAAAGGAAAGTATAGAAGACTATACCAAGCAACCTGAAGAAAGAACCATCGGGAGAAGAGCCTTATTGCTTCTTAAACCTAAAGAAGAACAGTCACATGATTTTGAGGGAATGTTGAAAATGATTCAGAAACTATCTAACCGAATAATAGATCTGGAGAAAGAAAGGGAAGTTCAGAAAATTTATAAACCCCACTACCAAAAAGGGGAGAATAACAACCAATGTAAAATCCCTCCACCAAATTCAGCATCAGTGAATATAACAGAGGGAGGGGGGGACAATTTCTGTACTTTTCACCAATAGCCTCACTCTGAAAAGCAGTGTCCCCAATGGTTAAATTCAATGACATTGGTTATGAATCATCTGATTGACTCTAAATTGACTAAGGACATTGGTAAAGAAGAAAAGAATAATCAGACCATAGAGAAACAAGATAATGATACCATGTTTTCATGGGATGGTGTCTCGCTTTTTGACACTGAAGAGAGTGCTTTTAAATCTCAATACACACCTACAGCAACAAAGGACGTGGATTTAACAATTTCAAAGATCAAAAAGTTGCAAGAGAATGTCAAGAAATAGCCAAAGAAAAATGTCGAGGACAAAGTGCCCAAAATTACCATTCTCAGCCAAGATTCGGAGCAAATCAACAAGCCTGCTAAGACTATGAAAGAACAATTAGGTATTAATAAAGAAAATACTAAAAGGCCCGAAGAACCAAAGGAAGAGACACCCACCGAAAACCAACCTATGGAAGAAAAGGTTGAATCAATTGGGGAAAAGAAAACTAGAACCCCACCTTTCCTTTTGACTTTGGAAATTTTGAACCATAAGGTGCATAATTGTCTGGTAGACTCTAGATCATCGGTAAATGTTATGCCATTGGAAGTGTGCAAAAAAATTAGTGGGCAGCCAAAACCTACTACTTGGGATGTCACTCAACTAGACAAGACTAGTGTCAAAGTAGTGGGGGAGATGGAAAATGTTCTGATTCGATTGTCTGCAAATAAAAAGATATGTCAATACATTGATATTGTAGTAGTAGTCATACCTGATGGCTATGGACTGATTTTGAATCGAGACTGGACAACAAGACTAAATGGGTATTTTGCTTCAGATTGGTCACACTTGTAGTTGCCTTAGAAGGGAAGTCCAAACCATATTAAGATATTAAGAGAGCCCCACATGAATCACAATGTTACACAATTGGAAGAAGGTAATGAATTTGCTAATTCTATCCTGGGAAATTATCTAACAGAGCTTAAAATAGGATATCATGCCTCAGGAAAGGCCAATTCTATGATTGACACTTAGCCTGAGCTCCTTCAACTTCCTTAGGCTGATAAGGATGATCGTAGACTAGTACACGTGGTTTCCATTTCAAAAATAGCACAGCTAGACCATGGTTAGGGATCTCATGTCTACTATCCAGCCCACCCTTTGATTGCCAGGTTAAAATATTTTCAGGAGTGGGCAATTTTTCTTTTCTTTTGCTTTGTACATAAATAAATTGATGTTGTTTGTTTTTCTTTATGGCTTTGATTTTGTTTTCTTTCGGTTTAATGCTTTGTTATTAGTTCTTTTGATTTTGAATAAAGAGGCAAACTTTTGGTTGCAATGGAAACATCAGGGCTCTTAATTAACTAAAATCTTGAGCAAAAAAATGTTGTTTGAAACATAGAATGTCTTCTAGTAGCAGTGTTCCTAATTGGCCATGTATTCATTGAAGTCCCACTTAACCCCTGTAAATAAATCAGAATTAAGAGGTCTGGAATACTATTTTAAGGCTCCATCCATTCCACATCTAAAATTTCCAAGGGAGTGACAGCAAAGGACCCACGGAAAGGAAGCTAGGTAAACAGTATATCATATATAAATGATCCCATGCCATGATTTCAAAAAAGCTAAAATCTATCAAGAGTCAAAACTCCTTAAAGAAACAATACATATCAAAGAAAAGTATCAAAAGCATGAATCTCAAATTCCCAAAAGTTTCTCTTCGTCCGTGAGATGAAAAGCAAATTCTTCTCTCACACAAAAGGACACTATGGATAGAGGAGCCTGAATCAAATTCCGAAGGAAAGGAAAATGGAGGACTTACAAGAACTAAAGTTCAAAAGGCACAAAAGTGTAATTGGCATGGGAATGAAGAACAAAGGGATAGTGTTGTTTACCATATGTTACAATCCTGTGGTGTCCAGGCCTGAAACTACCTAAGGAAAGGAATAAAATAAATCTCACTTATTTGGCCTCAAAAGAGTTATTCAGACTTGCAAATATTTCTGATGTTACCTTTTCCAAATGAATAAAATATTTCTCAATGATTTAAATGTATGAGTTGGCCAGCTTAGGAATAGAAACATCTAGAAGATGTCAATTTTGAGCTAGACAGTCTTTTACTGGGGAGGAGTTAAGTTAGAAATCTGGGGTTC
>LPNX010476479.1:15384-26450 GCA_001517045.1 Pseudotsuga menziesii | reverse complement strand
ACCAGGTAGTCGCCAATTGTTGCAGCAGCAACATTTTCCCAAAATTCCAAAAAATTTCGGGACCCTCCTTTTGCTTAGATTAGTTTGATTTTCTTCTTTTATTTGATGTAATGATTTTTTAGAAATATTTTTTAATTCTTAGATTGATGTAGACTTGTTTCGATTCTTCCTCTAATGCTTGAAACAATCCATTGTTTGTCCAAACTCTATTGTTGCTTTTGAATGCATTTTCCACATCTTTGAATCGAAAGTTTATTTGGTTGGTGCTCCCGCCGTTGTGGTGAAATAGCAAGTCTTGGCTTCAACATTTTCTCCAATACGTTTCCTTCAATAGGCTGATTTTTTTGGTTTACATCGGGACGATTTGTTATTTCGTTTTCTGCCGTTGCGAACGGAAAACTACTAACTCTCCGGATTATTGCTTTGATTTTTCTGATCCTGCTTTGTTATTCTCACCGGTCCTTGAGTTGTGGGCTTCCGCTATTGCGGTCATGGAAAGCTCTATCTTTTCCGGTCATCTAGTCGTTGTAAATCCCGACGTTGCGGAAGGTCGCGCCCTTTATGAGTCCATCGTTGCGGCTGCAAAAAGCACTTGTCTTTCCAATCCTTTAGTTATTTTCTCTTCCGATTTAGACCCTATATGGCGAGGCGTGATGTCCTTCATGTTCCGCCGTTGCAGAATAAAAAAGCATTATCCTTTCGATCATTTAGTGGGTTTTTCTCCAATCGCTTTTTTTCCCATCGCGGACCGTGATATCCTTTATATCTCCGTTGTTGTGGCTCCCGTTCTGTTATCGCTCCGATGTTTCAGAGCTCCGACGCGTTATTGTTTGTCTCCTGGTTATCCCCGCAGATGGATTAGTGGTTTTTCCACCCGACGTTGTGGATAGAATTAGCCTTGTGACATCCGATCCATTTCTCTCCTCCATCCAATATTTTAATTTTTTGCCATCCTCTTGTGGTTGACTATATATATTTGGGGTCGGGTTTTATTATTCTATTATTTCTATTTGGACTATTGCTCACTATTGCTCTTGTGTGCTTTCATTCCACTCGAGTTCGCAAGGACCCCATTGTCGGTACCCACGTCTAGGTTGCTCAACTGTGGAAACTTGACAGTCTTCTTCCCACTAGTTACGTAGCAGTGCCAGGTAGGCTCGTATTATCCTGTTCCGTTTGGGCGTTTTATTGTTTTTCCCCACGGTTAGGTTTTTTTTTCGTCGCGGTCATTTTTATTCACCCTGTAGCTACATGTATATAGTGGGCGGTTCATAGCATAATTGTTAGTGGGGGTTTGTTTGGCCCATAGGGTAGTTTCCCTCCACAACCCTCATATTTTTCGACCTTGCGTTTAGTGATCGGGGTTTGGTGCAGACGGCCGTTATGCTGTCTGCACCAAGCTGCCCGGTATGATGATGTTTTTACAGGGGAAGGATTTCATGGCCTTCCTGTGGCACTCGGAATGGTTACGCCCCATTTTTTGTTTTCGTGCTTCCCGCTTCATCAAACCACAGTTGCGTTTCATCGCGCTGTTCTGCATGAACCGGGTCACGGCCGGTTTCAAACCCAAGCTGGTGGAAGGGGATATATATTAATGCATATAGTTTTATCAACCATAGATTTGCATGGGCATTTTGTTTCCTAAATCGCACCATTGAAATCTTGTATAAATTCTCCTGTCATTCCCCACAGCGCGATGACCATGGCGCCTGTCGAGAGCCGAAGTTTTCTTCATTTTTATGTAGATTTGCTTCCCACTCGATTTTATTGTTAGAATTGTTTTGGTATTACAAAGCAGTGTTAGCTTGCACATTTTTACTTCATGTAACTATTTTCCATCATGCTAAACATAGATGAAGTTAAATACTGCACCTTGTTGTCCCAATGTTTGCAACGTAGCCGGAAATGGCCTACTAGTTATGATTGTATAAATGACAGGAAGATTCTGAACCCCATATGTCGAAGCGACAGAAGAAGAAGGCTCCTATGGTCGAAGAGGACCCAGAAGTGGAAGTTGTCACCAAAACTGAATACGTATATGAGGACACCAAGTGTATATCCGGTGTTGAACCTGAATACTAATGGGGGGAGATATATAGGTTAATCACATGCAGGGAAGTTCCCGATATGGGATTGGATGAAGAAGGCATATATGCCAACATTGAGAGATCTTCACTGATGAATATCGCTACAAGACCAGAGCTATTCCCATGCTTTGAAGTAATTGGTTGGATTATGCCTCGGGTAGACGTAACAATGATGATCCTAGAGAACGTTGACAAATAGGGCTATGCTTCCTATAGCCCAGGATATGTAGCCCTAGCCTACCACCTACCAGAAGCACAAGTATTTTTATCTGATGATTGGTTGAACAACTTTAGAATGGACCTTGTTGAGACTCTTAAAAGAATGTTGTTGCCTTGAAAACATTTCAAAACCAGGCCAACGGGTGAATATGATATAGAAAGCTTAAGGACCCCATATAGGTTCATAGCTTTAATGCTTAACAGTATTTTTGGAAGAGCTCATGGCAGGTTCTTCAAATTGGAATGGATTCCCATTATTTTTTACGTTGCAACCCAGGGGACCATTTTCACCTGGGCCAACATAGTATCAAACAGTCTCTCTGCCTGCTTGGCCTCAGCTTTGGGAGGAGTATCCCAAAAGAGTTCTGAATTCTACATGAGTTCCATACTTGTCGATTGTATATTGTTCAATCAACCTTTCCTTGGAGTAAGGTGCATATTGGATAGAGAGAGGATGCATGTGTATTCTGCATATAAGCCACTCTATTCTTCATATAAGCCACTGTGGGCACACAAGTACCATAGTCATTACCAGGATATCTGTGAACACTTCATCATGCCATTGTACAACCTCATTTTTCTGAAGGAATGTAACTGCATGTCAGAAGAGGCACTGCAAATAATTGAAGAGTATGTAGAGTATTATTTGACCGAGGATGGCCTTTACTTCATAATGTTCGGAGGTTCCAGGGCACCCTCCTTATTACCCCAATACGTCACTGACTACATCATCCATAAGGAGGCCGTTAGGCAAGTCTTCCTAGATGGTATAGGGAGCTTTCTGTTTGAGAATAAGAAGGCTGCCTATCCTGCTTTGCCCTTCAAGTTAGGAGGTTACAGGTTTACGAGAGTGAAGAAAGTGGATGAGTTTGTAGAAGAATTGGAAAGGTTTCATTTTGGTGAGATGCCCTTCCATCGAAATGACTCCCGCGGTAAAGTAGCTGAACATTGCAAAAAAAACAATGTATATTTTTAATACACCCACCATTGGGATAGGGAAGAATCTGTCTTTTGCAGTGCATTGAATCTAACAGCATTAAGGAGAAGGTTCAGGAAGAAGATTACCACAAAAGTTGGGAAGGGAGCGGATGAACAAGCTAAAGCTGATGAAGAAGCAACGAAAAGAATTGAAGATTCCCAAAGGTTGGCCTAAGAAGCTGCAGGGTGGCTGCAGGGAGAAGAAGAAGAAAAAATAAAAGTTGCGCAAGAGGCAGCTAGAAAAGTAGAGGAAGATGCGAGAAAAGAAGAAGAAGGAAGGAAAAAGAAGCTTGATGAGGAGCTACAGAAGCAAGAAGCAGAGAGGCTAAAGCTGACATAGACAGAGACAGAACAGTCAGCCTATGATACAGCTGGAGGATAGACCCAAGACATGGGGAACCCTGAGGTTCAGGACACAAAAGTATAGACTGCTAGCACACCTGGATAGTC
Source organism: Pseudotsuga menziesii (assembly GCA_001517045.1). Taxonomy (NCBI): domain Eukaryota; kingdom Viridiplantae; phylum Streptophyta; class Pinopsida; order Pinales; family Pinaceae; genus Pseudotsuga; species Pseudotsuga menziesii. The sequence goes on along the minus strand of LPNX010476479.1, from coordinate 22,716 downwards.
TGTGGTCCCTACATTGAAGTTGTTCCCCTTTGTACAGAAGAAAGGGGAAGAGATCCCTGATTTTAAGACTAGTTTCTATGACACGGAGACAAAGAGGATAGTGAAGAGAATGGAAAAGAAAATTGAAACAGGAGGTTTGTCCAGGAAAATGATAATGGATACACCCGTTGTATTTGGAACAGACCGAGATCCAAGATTCACCATTAGAGACGGAGCTGCGCTAATCCACGCCTCAAAGGATAATATGGACAAGATAATGACAGACTTGTAGTAGTCCAAGAAGTCCTTTGCCCAGCTGAAAGACACATTACGAATGGAGAGAGAGGAAAGCAATAAGCTGAAGAGGAAATATGAGGACATGAAAGAAGAGATGAGGTCTTCAAAGGATGAACTACAGCTCCTCCAAGTAGAAATACAAGCTAGAGAAACTACACAAGAGTGTCTGGAAAGAGTGCAGCAAGAGTATCAAGAGCTAAGGGTGAAGAAAGAGCAGCTGCTGGGAAAGATAGGAGACTTAGAGCAGCAAAAGACCTCCTTAGAAGCAAACGAGCAACAAGCTCAAGAACAAGAGGTGAAACTTCGAGAGCATATTTCTTCTCTAACAACTGCTCTGGAGGAAGCAAAAGAGAAGCATGTTAACCTCCAGCCTTTTAAGGAGCATGTGCTGGCTCAAAAGGCCAAGATGCTGCAGCTGTAGACTACCATAGAGGAGGAGAGATGCAAAGTTTTGGAAGTAGATGGGCGATTAGAGGAAATCCTGGAGACCTCCTCTTATTTTGTTGACAGATCTTAGGACGCCCTTGAACTCCTGACTGCAAGAATGGAAAGGCTAGAAAATAATGAAGAAAATCCGGCAAAACTGCCATCAAAGGATCAATAGGCCCTGAAGCGGGATTATGACTTATTAGAGTTTTCTATAAATACTGCAGAGGATTTCAAAAAATCCATTAAAAAGATGAAAGGAGCATGCATAGAGTTTTTCAGAAGGCTCCTTATTATCTACATCCAGTGCCAATTAGAGGCCGAGCAGAGGCTTGATGTTTTCCCAAACCACAACTCATTTGTGGAGATATGGCAGAAGAGATATCAAGAGGAGGAAGCAAGAGTACAACATATTAAAGCCCTGGATGACCAGATCTTAAGGAGCGAAGTAGATGATTCCGCCATCAGTGTGCAGCTTTTGGAGGATCAACTTCGGTTGAGTGCATCCATGATTGATGCTATAAATAACCAGGCTATGAAGTTTTAGATCAACATTCAATTTTTGGAGCCTTGTGTATTTGAAGGAAGTGCCTCTAAAGCTTTGGCATGGAAGAAATTTCTATATGCCCAAGTGGGGCCCTCCTCATAAAGGATTGGTCACTTTTTGTAATATGTAACGATTTTGTAAATATTTGAGGAGGATGAAATGTTGGGAGGCGAGGAGTTGGGAAGCCCAAAGGTTACTTTGGGAAGCCCAACAATTTCACCCTTTTTTGTATAAATGTAGAAGGCTTAGAAGGAATAGGGGCTTCTTCCCAGTGAGACATGTAAAGCGATATTGTAAGAAGAACTATTTTTTTTGCAATAAAGAATTATTGTTTTCATGTTGGAGAAGGATTGGTGGGACTTTAAAATGTTGTGCTATGGACTGGTGAAAGATGAACTATTTCATTTTTCAGTTTCTATTCATTCACCATGAGATCGTTCTAACTCTTATGGCCTATGTCTTTGTTTGAATGATTTCTGGTTTATTCTGTTAACTTACCGCCATGAGTAATGAATGTTGTTCATAAACAATTGGCTATCTGATTGTCTAAATATCTTTAATCGTCCATGTGTTGTAGGAAGGAAGATCAACTATCTATAATTTCTCCTTATAATGCATGCACTATACACATTACTCATAAATAAGTTACAATCTGGCTCCCCGGGGATAGATAGATAGATAGATAGATAAATAGATAGATAGTTTATTTTATTGCTACATATGTGATTTAGATGGTTGTGAGTGCTAAGACGAGAGGTAAGAACCTGTGCATCACGTTTTGACTACTCCCTACATCCTTTTCACCCTGCATTGTTAATTAGGCACTTGCATATCATACTTTAAGTAAAAAATACAAAATCTACGGTGGACCAGGCCACAACCGGTAAACCCTTTTGTTACTTGACCTAGGGTAGCTGGACCACAAATCAGACGGATTCCCTACACCAAACAGTCACAGGCTAGTTGGAAACATTGATTGGGGAGAATCCCTTGCTGTTGTTTCTTGTGAATTTCCAGGCCTCAACACATCCATCATCTTGCCCTTGTATTCCATTGATTTTGTTTTCCTTGTTAGCTATTTGTACATATTGACTTTTACAGTTTTCTTGAACAGATCATATAGGTGCTTTGTGGCTTCCTTGAAAGCTTCATGTAAAGGAAGGTAGTTAACAATATTTTGGTAGGGAATCTATGCTTTAACCAACATTTCCAAGTCTACACAAATTAAAGTCTATGATTTTGAAAATGAGATGAGCATAATCATAACAGATACAGGTTCCATCTATAGAATGTCTTAACGAAAGTCTATCTAAGGAACTACTCTAGAAAATAGTTTAATTTAGTTTATATTCTCACAATATATTCATTTGAAAACATCGCTAAGGGAATTCATATTCAAAGTTGTCAAGAGAATTGATTGTTTGGAGTTCATTGTTGGAGACATTTACCTTCATACTCACTCATTCGGTCAAATTGGCCTAGTTAAGCCACTATCCTAAGTTTAATTGACATCAGTGGAGCATTAATTACCATCATACCAGTCACTCCCACGCCTACCTACAGTCAAGGAGGCTAACTTAGCCTTCTCCTACAGTCAATGAGGCTAACTGGAGCACTCTAGGGGTGATCTGTGTGACATTCATGCACCTAATTGCTAACGGGTGGTTACTTTCAATTCAACCAATTAGTTACAGTCAGTTAAGGCGCATCCATTCATTAAATATATTATTTAATGATTATTTAATGATTATTGATTATTATTTTAATGAACTGGAGTGAACAAGGCACCTTCACCAACTTCTGATGGTCAGTTCAGCTTTAGTTAACCTCATCAGGGTTTATTGGAGTCATGCAGTACTAGCACTTGATGATTGGATTGCTATGACATGTGTTTGATCTCCTTCCATTGATATTTAGTCATTTATTGCACTCCAACTTCAGTTAGGGTTTGGTGAGTCAATTAGGGTTTTGGTCAAGTGGTTAACTGAGTGAGATTGCATGGAAAAGAGTTAATTAGGTATTTGAATTCTTCATGGATTTAAGCTATTGCTATGCATGGAAATTGTAATCCTTTATTGTTTATATAATATACAGAGAGGAAACCTATTTGGTATTCCAGTTATTTCCAATTCATGAGTATTTGTTAATAATTCTTTGATGATTTTGATTCCTAGTTCCTAGATCATGTGCAAGAATTAATATGGTATTAGATCTTATGGTAGGACGAAGATCAATCTCTCAAGAACAAGATTTTTGATAGATTTCTCCATGAAATGTGAGCAATAGCTCAAATCTGACCTTATTTTTCCCCTTATGTTTTGATTTTCAGGTTTTTACAAGTGAAGCATTCGCTACAAGCAAATCCAGATGGCCTCCTCAGTACCTCTGTTGACTCCATACATTTTTCACACATGGAAACTCAAAATGGAGCATCAGCTGAAATGCAAAGGACTCCACAGAGTCACCATGGACACTAAACCTGAGCCTGGATCTGCCATAGAAAAATCAATATTCTTGAACAAGAAGGATGAAGCCTTCAGTTTCTTATGCCTCTCTATTTCCAATGACCTTCTCTTCCATCTTACGGATCTGAAGACACCGACAAAAATATGGGACAAATTGGAATCTCTGTATGGAAAGCATGATGACATGAGATTTTATCAACTTGAAAATGAACTCATGTCTCTCCAACCTTCCAATTTCGAGACTCTGAATGATTTCTTTACAAAGTTCAAGCATACTGTTTTTCTCTTAAAGCAATGCAAAGTGGAGAAGAAAGATGATCAGCTCATCCTAGCCATCCTCTCCAAACTCAGGGCTGATTATTTAGTTTTTGTTTCTACATTCCGTGCGGGGAAGCTCACAACTCCCGGATGGAAGATGCCTACACTCGATGCCTTCATTGAGTCCCTAACTAGTGAATATGACAAGCTTGTCCAGATGGGGATCATCTGATCTTCTTGTGATCAAGCTCTCCATGTCTCAGGGCCCAAAGATACGAAGGGTAAAGGAAAGCAGCAAAAAAATCAGAAAACTAAATTTGATACTCCAAATCCTAGACTTGAAAATCAAGAGCATGATGAATCTTTCGGTTCAAGGAAGAAAAAAGGAAAAGGGCACAATGGGAAAGAAAGAGTCAGGTGTTCTTACTATGGGAAGGTTTTTCATCCTGAACATTCCTTCATAAAGAAAAATCTTGATGAAGCAACCTCTCTTCTTGAAAGGAATCACATCAATCTTTCGGAAAGCTTTCGGAGGAGAGATCACCAAGATCGGGAACCACAGCATGAGAAAGGTCATGCCCTCATGGCAAGCATTTTGAAGTCAAAATCACTGCTGATTGACAGTGGAGCTTCAAATCACATGATGGATGAAAAAGACTCCTTTTCATCCTTGGATACCAGCAAATCCATTCCCATCCACTTGGGAGATGACTCCACCATCATTTCCAAAGGATAAGGTACTGTAGATCTAGAAAATGGTTTTTTTTCTAATGTTTTGTATGTACCATCTCTAGTAGCAAATATTCTTAGTGTCTATCAGATGACACATATAGGAATGCCTATGAGAGTCTCTTTTATCCCAAATTATGTTGATATAATATAAATTTCATCCGGGAAACTCATTGCAAAAGGCCATGCAAATCATCATGCAAAAGCCTATGAGTTCTCTCACTTTGTTGCGGATGAAAATCCCACCGCTCTGCTAACTCATGGAAATGATGTTAGTAGGATATGGCATGAAAGATTTTTCCATCCTAATTTCAAATATTTGCAGCAATTACAAAATAATTCCATGGTTGAAGGTCTCCCAGTCATCAAGGCAACCACGGGAGTCTACAAAGGCTGTGTGATTGGAAAACACTCTGAGCACAAGTTCGATCGGGGGAAGGCAAACCGAGCTACAAGCATATTGGGGCTGATACATTCTGATATTAGTGGCCCAATTCTATCACATCCATGAATGGATCAAGGTACCTCCTTACCTTTATTGATGATTTTTCCAGGTATACATGGGTTTTCTTTCTCAAAAACAAATCAGAGGTATGTGAAAAATTTTCTGAATTGAAGGTCTTGATCGAAAATGCCTCTGGGCTTAAGATCAAGATATTGAGATCTGATAATGGAGGGGAGTATGTCAATAATGAGTTGCTGTACATTTTCTCCCAAAGTGGTATTCAGGTCAAACATTCAATTCCCTACACTCCCCAACAGAACGGAGTAGCAGAAAGGAAGAACCGGTCTCTCAAAGAAATGACCACCTGTATGTTGGAGTCAAAGAAGCTTGCTGCAAATTTGTGGGCTGAAGCCATGCATGCTGTATAATACATTCAGAACAGGGTACCACATTCATCATTTAAAGGAAATACTCCTTTCGAAGCATACTTTGGACACAAGTCAGATGTGTCGAACCTATGGGTATTTGGGTCCACTGCATGGGCCCGGATTCCGCTTGATAAAAGAAGGGCTTTGCAACCGCAAAGCATAGAATGTATGTTTATTGGATATCCTGATCAATATAAAGGATTCAAGCTGCTGTATATCAATACCAAACATATCATTATCGAGAGAAGTGTCAAGTTCGATGAGCCTCTTCAGGAGGTGGAACTAGTGGAGGAGAAAACTGCTGAAATTCCTTCCTATTCCACTGAATATTTGGATGATGAAATTGGAGGGGATGACCCTGATTTGGATCCTCTGATTTCTGATATCAATGTACAGAAAACATCAGATACTGAATCAGAACCTGAAGTGCAAACTCATCTTCCTACATGGGCCCGACAGACACTCTCCTCCGCAGGAGACAACATTGGAAATTCGGATGATCAAAGGAGAACCCGGTCTGATTTCCAAAGATTAGGTATTGCACTCTCTTGTTATGATATTTTTCTATCCAAAACTTGCTATTTGATGATTAGTTCAGATCCAAAATCCTACTACCATGCTCGGAAGGATACGATATGGCAAGTTTCCATGGATGAAGAGATGAATTCTCTTCAGAAAAGCACTACTTGGGAGATAGTTTCTCTTCCTCCGGGAAGGAAATTGGTTCAATGCAAGTGGGTGTTTCAGAAAACGGTTGCTGCTGATGGAAGCACCTAAAAATATAAGGCAATGTTGGTAGCAAAAGGTTTCTCTCAGATCCAAGGAGTGGACTACCATGAGACCTTTGCATCAGTTGCAAAAATGGACTCCATCTGCCCTTTTTTGGCTATTTCCGCATCCAAGCACTGGGAGGTGCATCACATGGATGTTAGGTCAGCCTTTTTGCATGGAGATATTCATGAGGAGATATACATGAAGCCACCTGATGGCTACATCACTGATCCATATTTTGTTTGCAAGCTAAAGAAGTCACTATACGGGTTAAAACAGGCCCCAAGAGAGTGGTATTCCAAGATGGATGCCTTCCTTCTCTCGCAAAATTTTCAGAGATGTAGATCAGATCCAAATCTGTATTTATAGCAGCATGATGGTCATATTATTATTATTGTTTTATATTTTGATGACTTATTGATCACAGGTAGCACAATTGCCTCCATTTTAGCCATCAAAACTGCTCTCCACAATGCCTTTGAAATGAATGATTTGGGGCTTCTAGAACAATTTTGGGGGCTCGAAATCGAGCAAAATTCTGATGGGATTATGGTAACTTAGTAAAAATACATTTAATACCTGTTATTCAAGTTTAACATGGCTGAATTTAGGCCTACACAATTCCCTTTCCTTTCAGGGATCAGCCTTGAAGAAGGAAAAAGCACACCTCCCATGGACTGCACTATCTATCGACAGCTGATTGGTAGCTTGTTCTACTTGACACATTCTAGGCCTGATATTTGTTATGCCATGAATTTTGTATCAAGATATATGCAGCAGCCTCATTATCTTCATTGGAAGGCAGCCAAGAGGATCCTCCAGTACATTCAGGGACCCAGGACCTACAACATTCACTATGCTACAGACTCTGAGCTAGAGCTGGTTGGATACATAGATTTCGATTGGGAGGGTGATTCTATTGATTGGAAGTCAACTTATGGATATGTATTCATGTTTGGTGGTGGCCCTATTTGCTGGTAATGCAAA
>LPNX010476470.1:47795-94286 GCA_001517045.1 Pseudotsuga menziesii | reverse complement strand
ATTATTCTTAAAATAAATTAAATTTTTTTAAAAACAATAACAAAAATTTAAAAAAAAATACAACTACTTAAAAACAACATTAGAACTTAATAATAAAAAATCAAAATAACTTAACCTTTTTTTTAAATATAAAAAATATAATAACTAAAAACATTAAAAATAATTGAATAACGAAAAAACATAAAACACATTATAAACACTTATATATATATAAATAAATTTTAAAAATTAAATCATTCTTAAATTAATTTAAAAAAATTTATATTATACTTTAAAATAATAACAAAAATAAAAAAATAATACAACTATTTAAAAAACTAACATTTAAATAAATAACAAAAATATCAAAATAACATCATATAAAAACAATAACGGAAATACAAAACAAAAAAACACAACAGAAAATAACAAATAAAATAAATAATAACCATCCAAAAACATATTTCATGGAATATGGGATATAATACATGACGTTTTGTATGAAATATGGAAGGAGGGCTTAGGCGAGGATTCTCATAAACCCATTTGCACCTCATTTATTAAATATTAATTGTTATTTTTAAAGTACTATTTGTTATTTTTAAAGTAGTACTCGATGTTTTGATGTAATACCTATTATTTATTAATTTATTAGTTGTTATTTTTAAAGTATTATTTGTTTTTAAGTAGTACTGGATGTTTTGATGTAATACATATTATTTATTATGATTTGTTTCATGCTTTAAATTTAAATTAGATAGATATTTTTTATTATTCTTATTTGTGTTTTTGCCATATTAAGTTTTAATTTTAATATATTTTAATATTTATTTTTTTAATGTTTTTTTTTTTGTGTTTTAAAGGTGTATTGATATCTACAAAGAAAACTAAGTTGGAGAAAATGTCCATTTTGATGAAGGTTTGGATCGGTATAATATGTTTCACATTGTATAAGAAAATGCCAAATTTGATAAATTTTTAATAATATATATTTGTATTGCTTTAATTTTAAGACTTTATTTTGAAAATAAATATTACATTTTTAATATGTTATTTACAAATATTTGGTTTACTCTTTGTTGAGTTTATGTGAATCACCACTTGGAAAATAATGTTAAATAGTATCATTTTATCTCGAAAAATACATTAAAAATGGTTTGAAATTTCTTTATTTTTTTTTTCATACCAAATTTTCCATAAAAATAACTTATTTAAGATAAAAGTTTAAATAAAAAACTTTTAAAATGTATATATTTTTCTTTTTAACTACCTTCTAAATGTTAAGAAAATTAGAAAATGTATCTTTTTTTTCATTATAACTAGCTACTAAATGTATTATTTTTTTGAAAAATTAAAAAACTTATTTGTAATAAGAATTATAATTCTTTTATAACCATGAAGTTTTAGAATCCCCAAAAAATGCTCAAAGTGAAAAATGGGTGCTACTAGTATACACACTTTGTGAAAAATTGAGATAAAATCATCTACAAAAATTGACCCCCAAAAACAAGAACAATGTGGGGTTCTCGTGAAGCTGTATAACATGATAATTACTATTTTGTTTTTAATTTCAATATTTTTATTGTTATTATTTTATTTTTTATTTTTATATAAAATACTATATTATATTATTTTTTCAAACATTTAATTAAAAATATATTCTTCCATCAATAATACCAATTTGTATACCAAAATGCGGGTGGCAACTTTGAGAAAAGGAAACTCAACGTCTACAAGAAGGATGTTCGCCTGTCATTCAACGCTGGTCAATCAATGGAGCACTAAAGCTACCTTAAATGATGATGTCACTCCTAGATATGTCGCACTGGAGCATTAACCGTTACGACCCCCACTTTGATGAGAGGTGATAACCCTAATGTAATAACCCATGAATTAATAATTGTTTTGCTAGAAAATACTTTAATTATTATTTTATTATTTTTGATAGGAGGTCAGGAATAAAACATTTTTTAATAAAAACATTTTTATTTAATAAAATATGTTGAGGGTGACAATAGTGGAGATAGATGTTGAAGAGTGTTCATTGACCCACAAGAGGAAAAAGACAAGTGGCAGAAACCACTAAGTGAGAACTCAAGATGTAAGAGGCATCATCCCCAAAAATCAGGTCAACACTTCTAGTTGAGTGTTAAAGAGTAGGAGGCTCATAAATAACCAAGTATAGGAAAAATATTATATATTAGTATGTCCATGAGCAGCAGGAGGATAAAGTTGGACGAGGATTAATAATTGTGAAATGCAAGAGATGACGCATTGAAAGATTTCGCTCTTGTGGTTCAACGGACAATAGCTTGGCTGCTCTCGGAGTTGGTTGGGGGGGACAACTTCTCCACTTTTGTTTTCCTAGCGTTGGTGCCAGGTTCTCATTACATTGCTTATGATTGATTTTAGTTACAGTAGAATTTATATTTTAATGTTGAATCACAACTATACGTCTAGGAGAAATGTTTATGCATCCATGTTTTTCGTAGTATATTAGATTTGAACAATGTTAGATTATTTCTCAATGCATCTAAGACCGGGCATCCATAACTGCATCAAAGAATTGCTAGCAATGTTATTACTGTGGTAATTAGTAATTTGTTCTGAGCATAATTATTTAAATCTGCCTGTGGTGACTTGCTATGGTTTCGAATTCAATACTCATTCTTTAAATTATTTACATGTTTGTAAATTATTCATGTTAAATTAATCTCATAATGTATCATGGAATAGATCTAGTTAATTTGTACAATCGAGACTCTTCAGATCGAGATATTGGGGAATCAATTTAAATAATTATAATGTATTCATTTAACCAATTACAGATCTACATATATCCTATCAATCTTTACCTTATCAGTTAAACAACAGTATTTTTATGGAAATCTGCAACTCGCAATCTACATTCTGAAAAGTCAATTGCAGAGGAATAATTTATTAAGAGTTATAATAGGTTCCGCAATCCGCAATCCGCATTGTTGAAGGTCAACTGTAGGGGAATAAAATATAACAAGTTAAAAATGTGTTCCGCAATCCCCAATACGCATTGTGGAAGGTCAAATGCAGAAGGATAATTTGTAACAAGTTAAAAATAAGTCACCCACAATCTGCAATCCGCATTGCAGAAGGTCAGTTGCGGAGGGAAATTGATAGCCACTTAAACTATGTCCCACAATCCACAATACATATTGTGGAAAGCTAATTGCAAAAGGTTAAATTATAAAGGGTTAAAGTATGTTCCACAATTCACAATCTACATTGTGGAAAGCTAATTGCAGAAGGTTAAATTATAATGAATTAAGGTGTGTTCCACAATCCGCAATGTGGGAAGCTAATTGCGGAATATTAATTTATAAAAAGTTAAAATGTATTATGCAATCCACAATCGGCATTGCGGAAAGCTAATTGTGAAGTGTTAATTTATAAAAAGTTAAATTGTGTACCGTGATCCGTAATCTGCATTGCGAAAATCTAAATACAGAAAGTTAATTATAAATATTTATAATTACGTTGCGCAATGCGGAAAGCTAATTATAGAAAATTAAATTATAAAGTATTAAAGTATGTTCCATAATCCACATTGTAGAAAGCTAATTGCGAAAAGTTAAATTATAAAAAATTAAAGTGTGTTTAGCAATATACAATGCAGTGAAAGGCTAATTGCTCAAGGAGGGCTTAGGCAACGATTCTCATAATAGCTCTCCCTAATCCTCCTTTCATATTCCATACAGAACGAAATACAAAAACCCATTTGCATTCGATTTTTAAAATATTACTTGTTCCTTTTAAAGTATTATTTGTCTTTTAAGTAGTATTTGTTGTTTTGATGTAATATATATTATTTATTATGATTTGTTTCATGCTTTAAATTGAAATTATATAATTATATTTTTGTTTTTATTATTATTATCTTTTTATGATATTAAATTTTAATTTTAATATATTTTTATATTTTTTTTAATGTTTTTTTCTGTGTTTAAGTACTTTGATGTGGTTTTTAAAGTTTATTAAGGGTATATTGAGATCTACAAAGAAATCTAAGTTGGATAAAATGTCAATTTCTATAAAGATTTAAACGTGTGTAGTAGAGAAAATGTCAAATTTGATAAATTTTTGATAATAAATTTTTGTAATGTTTCAATTTTAAGATTTTATTTTGAAAATAAATATTACATTTTTAATATGTTATTTACAAATATATGGTTTACTTTTTGTTGAGTTGATGTGAATTGCCACATTATGGAAAAGAATGTTAAATAGAATCATTTTATCTGGAAAAATACATTAAAAATGGTTTGAAATGTCTTTATTTTATTTATTTATTTCTTTCTTATCTTGTGAGTTGTATAACTTGTTAATTACTAATTTGTTTTTAATTTCAATATTTTATTGTTATTATTTTATTTTTATTTTGATATAAAATATCATATTATATTAGTTTTTCTAACATTTAATTAAAAATATATTCTTCCATCAATAATACCCATTTTTATACCCAAATGTAGGTGGCAACGTTGAGCAAAGGACACTCAAGGTCAGCAGGAAGGAGGTTCACGTGTCATTCGATGGGGGCCACTCAATATCACGCTAAACCTACCTTAAATAATGATGTTACTCCCAGATCTGTGGCGGCTGGAGCATTAACCTTTACGACCCTTGCTTTGATGAGAGGTGACAACCCTAAACTCTCTATCTCTCCTTGGCACTCATGCTCAGGATTATGGAAATCCATGCGAACTGGAAATAGATCACGTGTCAGAGGCATTTTAATGGTGTATTAGCATGGAAATTTCCCCATTTCATCCCCAATATTTCAAGCAATGTAACACACATAGTTGGAATTTCGGCGTCCTCAGTGACTATCTGCAAACATAAATACAAGAATCTAAATTTGACTCTCAAAGCCCCCTCCAGATCTCTCAAATCATGGTATTCAATTTTTTCAGCGCCTTCGGTTCATCCAAATATGTCTCATAGAATGAGAGCCACTCTGAGGCATTGAAGAGAGGGGTGAGGGAGCACCAACAAGAGAGATAGGAATATCTTAGTGATTGTCAACATGGTAGGGTACATTAAATGTTCCCTAAGGGTAGGGTACATTCCTAGTAACACATTCTCACAAGATCTCATGAATGGCCAACCAACAAGACATTTTACCTAGTTGCTTGAATGGAATCATTTCCACAATAATACAGTTGGCCTATAGTAACAATCTTCCTTTCATGAAGAAATCGAATTACACAAAAAATCAAAGACACTATTGTCGTCATGGAATAAGTCCTATTATGACCTATTAATAAGTTATAATCCAACTGAGCATCAATGAATTTCACCTCCATGTACATAGTTTTACCCCCTAGCTCTATTGGGAGAGATAATCCAAGTGAGCATCAATGAATTCCACCTCCACATGCATAATTTTACCCCGTACCTTTATTGGGAGAGATGGGATGATTCCATGAGTCCTGACGCAAATGGATTCAAATGATTTTAACATAATGGGAAAAGGAATGAACTCAAGTGATCCTATGACTTTCCAACTGGACAAGAAAATAATTCAAGTGGAAGCTCCCTTACCTACCACAATCTTGAAAATATTGAACCCTCTGGTCAACACTTGAATTTGAAAAGTGTTAGAGTGAGATCGGTGAGGTTTCTAATTATCCAAGTCAAATGTTATAAGTTTATATTCCAAGCGGTACATAGTCTTAATTTCTGCTAATATAGTATTTCACTGTGTGGAGAAGCTCTAGAGTGCCTCTAATGTAGGCATCGCACAAGGATGTTGGGATAGTTCTTTGGTGATACTATAATTCAATTTGTGCAACTTGTGAGTTAGGATTGAATGGGATCCACTTTAGCGCACCTTTCAACATGTGAGGCATCATGTCATTTTCTGATTCTCGATATGTAGGGGATTAGGAAATTGGGAGTTGGAAACATATTTTCACTTAGATCCATATGCACACATGCCATAATTGCAATACTTGGTCTAGACATTCATTTCTTGCTCACACATGTTTACATTTGCATTCAATGGGTTACTCCCTTGTGAAGAGGCTCCCTTGGTAAGGGTTTGTCAAAATGATAGGCTCCTTGGTGGATTCCTACTGTACCAATAATCATTGGGTGACCTCCATTTTGGGACATTGTTGAGTCAAGTGATCATCTGAGTAGAGTACATAGAAAATTCACTTTCTTCTTATCTTTATTATCCCACCAACATTATTATTGTTGACATTACTACCCTTGTTCCTATTCTTTTTATTTTTGTTTTGTTTTTTTCCCTTCAAGTTGTTGGTTTCCTTTGACATTGGACTAATATTGGATCCTTTATTTTTGGAAGCACCATAATTGTAGAAGGTTGTGTGCAAAATAAGGAGGAGGTTATAGGAAATAGTTAGTGGCAAAAATCTTTTTGTGTGTGATCATGTGACTATATAAAGAACATAAGGAAAGTGAGCGAGTAGAAGTAGAAAGAGAGAGCAATGAAACAAAGAATAATTAAAAGATCATAACTCTACCCAAGGAATACATTCTCATAGATCTGGTTGAGGATATAAGACCTCAATGGTTGAATACAATATTTTTCCATTAAACTAGATTAAAGTGGAGGATTAGAACCCTTGTTCCTTTGGGGAAGTGGTCGAGGTGATGCTGTAAAGTTACAAAAAGTAGAATTTTTGTGCAATTGGAGTGGGATTTATTAGTGACGCAAGGGACAAGCGTGTAGTAAGAACATTACATAAAATTGGGGTCTAAAATGGGCCTCATAATAAAAAGAGACAACCATAAATTTTTTGATGAGTTGGAATTCAAAAAATAATAGAATATCAAGAAAAAGTTTCAACCATAACGGTTGAATTGGAATAATTGTCATAAAAACTACTTTATTTCTTCATATTTTCAACATATCTCCATGTGGAATTACTCAAATTTTGATCTCAACCCCCCCCCCCCCCCCAACCCCCGCCCCCCCACCATAAAAATTGAGATATCCATTAAAAAATGTGTTACTTACAATGAGTATCCACACACTAGATACTTTTAATGGACCTCACCCCATCAAAAGCAATAAATACACTAAAAAACGTGTTACTTAAAAGTAACACATTTTCTTAATGTATTTCTCATATTTAGTGGGGTGGGTACTCATTGGATGTGGAATTTAATTTTGCTTCCTACAAGTGCCCCCACTCTAAATTTGAGTAAACCCACATGGAGATGTTGAAAATACAAAGAAAACTAGTTTTCCCTCTCTTCCTCCAAAATTCATAAATATTATTTTATTATTTTTCTTAGGAGGCACATTTTAGACCCTAGATTTTATTTAATGAGAGAGGAAATATGTGAAAAATTGTGGAAAACACATATGATAAATGCAAATAAGAGAAGTGTGCAACTATAAGAGGAGTTGTGGAATGGAGAAAGTAGTGAAAAGAGAGAAAATGAGTTATGGAAGGTTAAGACAAGAGAGGAACTAAACTGTTCATGGTTAAAAGGAAGTGGAATAGAATTGTAGGATGGTTCAATAAGGAGAAGCTAGGGATAAGGTCCAAGTAAGGAAAGAGGTTATGAAGAATAGTTGATGAGTTGTCAATTTTTGAATCAATCACCTGAGATAACCATGAAATAAGTTGCAATTAATAAGAATTGTCAAGACTTGCAGAAAATAGTAGAACCCAATAAAGTGAACCCCCCATTTTTGAGTAAGGAAATACTAGAAGTAATGGAAGAAAAACATGTTTGACTACTCCTTGGGAACCCTAACAAAATTTGGTAATCCGTTCTCAACAATGTGTTTTATAGTTTCCTTGGTATAATAAGACATTTGGTAGCTCTAGTAGTTTTTAAGTTGGTTCAATATTAGGTGGAAGTAGTAGCATTTTTTAGCACAATAGTAATAAAATTGTGGCTCATGATCCATGCCTCAAGAATTTTTGTTTGTATGAACTCTAGTTTCTAGAATGGATAGAATATAAATATATTCACCTATGAAATGCTCAAAAATTTAAATGAAGAGGAGGAAAAGCTAATGCATAACAACACAGGTTTTTGTGTGAAGCCATCTAAAACTCCAGATGGCCACATTGGAGCTCATTTAATTTCAAACTATAATGCATTTAAGATCCCTACAATGGTATATGAAGTTGATAGAATGAAAAGATGAAAATGCACCATCCCTAATTGTACCAGATATAAATAAATTGTTCTTAGACAAAGTTTTGCAACCCAAGCTTGAACAACAATGGATCACAAAACTAAGTGAGATTAAGAAAATGCAAGGAAAATATATTTGGTATTATACACAATTATTCAGGGATGTGTTTGATAAACTCTCATTCTCTATGCATGATTCTCACCACAAATAATGATTTATTCAATGGATATTACCAATAACTAGCATTTTGCTATTGTAATAGGTCGTGGATTCGCCTAAATATGATTTAGAATTAGCTATGAAAATTGAAGCAATGACTAGTTATCAAATTGGTCCCATGACTAGAATTTCATCATCTACAAGTGACCTATCAAAAGTAAAAAACCAAATCACTTCTCTAATTGAAAAAATTTAGTGGTTGTCCATACCAAAGTCAAGCCAAACAAAAGTATGGTGCATCTGATATATGAAGGAAGGACACCATGTATCAAAATGCCCCAGAATGAGGGGAGGAATAACCACACAAGGAAGAAAATTCATCAATAAACCAAGTGAAACCATTGCATGAGTCACTATAGAAAATCCATTTCATATGGTTGGCTTCCCTACATATCAATATCCACAATTTGCAAATCATTTGTCCATTCACTGGACACTTCCCTAACATGCAAAACTATTCCTTAGTTCCAAATATAGTCTACCATGTTTTTTGTAGAGCTACAATACATAGTTTAGATAAATGAAGATCCCTATATGCATTAACAAAGAGGATGGACAAATCCATATAGTGGGTAGCATATCAAGAACAAGAAGGAAGAGGAGGTAGAGGATGTGAAAGAGGGTTTGGAGCTAGATTAGGAGCACATAAGTGGTCGATTCGTTGTTACAATTGTAAGGATATCAGACATATAGCTCAAGAATGTACCCTCCCTAAGAGGCCATGGTGTAGTTGTTTCCTAATGAACACTCATGGTATTGAAGAACACCCAAATCTAATTGAAAAATGGGAATGTTGCGCAAGACTATCCACAAGTATAATTAACTTAGAACCCCGAGAGGACCAGATTCTAGAAGTCGTCGTTGTTGCAAAATGAGGAGAAAAAATGGGTCAAGATATGAAAAGGTAGAATTCACTTGTGATGAGTAGAGTGACCCTGTAAACGATGAAGTATAACCTAATCCACCAAAAAGAAAATTTTGAGAATGTTGTTGAATTTTTTAAGCAAATGGTGAGTCCACTGACCAAAGATGTGGTAGGACCATCCACGAATGTTAGAATATATGATGTGTTGAGAAGCCATGGAAGGAATACAATTTCAAGGAAGGTAAGGGATCCGGTCTCTTTAATGTTTAATTTGTTGGGGGACATTTTGGATGATGAAGGCACAATTTGGAATATAAAAAATTCATCCACACAATGAATGGTGTTGTGGAAATTGATGAAGAAATTTGTGCCCCTCTTCTGGAAAGGACAAATAAGTTTGTGAATAAGTGGAGAAAGAAAAGAATAGGATGAGAATTCAAGTCGCATGCTCAAGTCCATGGATATGATGTCAATAAAGTGATGCCATAATTGAAATCTAACATCAACATACTTTCAAAGAAGTCCATGGAATCCATGAGTTGTCCCTTCCTTGTCTACTTTCCTATTTAGTTGAGAATGGGAAACTAGTATTGTATCTTTCTGATTGGACAGTTAGAGAATGTAGAGGCAGCCTAGGAAAGGGTAAATCCCTTCACCATTTTTGAAGTAATCAAGATAATGGGAGGACCTGTTCCATATCCATATTTAATAGAAATAGAATGGGCCTATGAAAACTATGGTTTTCTCAACCTAAATAATGAAACAATGAATCTTGAAGCTAACAACATCAATATTACACAACCTCTGAACCCTCTATAGGGACCATAATACATTAAACCAATAAAGAAGTGGATGTAAATATATCTTATATATATATATAGTATATTCTTTGATAGTGGGAAGAAGAGAGGGTTATGCAAACGCTACAACAAATGGCTCTATAATCTAGAGAAGTATTCTCTCATTTGATAGTGACTTCATAGAAGCATGCAATGAATGGCAGAATAAATGATATGAATTATATTCTAGGCAGTGTGAAATGATAAAATATGTTTGATGGATCGAAATAGAGGTCGTATATCCTTTAGTATATGATGGAATCAAAAAATTAGATGGTTTTCTCCATGAAATAAATTCCTATTTTGAAGAAGAGTATTAAATGAATTTTTGGATATAATGCTTAGAGGAACTCTTGCAAGATGGTGGGAAACAAATAAAATTTGATATACCTTATTGGACTATAACCCAAATCCTATGATGTTAAGGTTCATACTTTCTAACCATGCCAACATAGTTGTGTAAATATATATGGTCCATATAAATCCATTTTCTCACATCGATAAATGTAAATGACAATGATACACATATGGATTACAACCAGAATTTTGGGTTCACCTGTTGTTGAGGCCTGGAAAATCGCAGGTAACAACAGTAGGGATTCTCCCCAATAAACATTGCCAATCAGCTCATTAATGTTTGGTATGGGGAATTTGTCCAGTTTACGGTCCGGCTATCGTAGGTCAAGTAATGGTTAAAGCTTATTTTACTGGTTGCGACCCGGTCCATCGTTTAGGTGTATTTTTTAGTTTTATGTTTAGGTATGATATGCAAGTGCCTAGCTAAATGCAATTGATAGAGAAAACGAGGAGTGTCACAATGTGATGTGCAGGTTCTTACCTCTCATCTTACCTCTCCCACTTATAAATCATAAACAAACAAAAACTAACTAAAACTCTCTAACCTATCCCTATGGAGAAATACTATAATTAATGTTGAGTAATGTATTATATAACATGCATAAAGAACACTACAAATAGTTGTTAATGTTTCTGAATACATGCATATCAATAGACGGATATACAAAGAGATAGCTCATTATTAATTAAAGCATTCATTACTCAAGTATGATTGTGGAAATTTCGCAGAAATAAACAGGAGCACATTCATAACATGAAATAATTCATAAGTTAGAAAGATCTCACAGTTCATGGAAACAAGCTGAAACAAAAATAGTTCACATCCAACCAGTCCATGTCAAGCATTTAAAACCCCACAGTGCTTTCTCCAGGTGAAAATTATAACTCTTTATTATAAGATGAATAGTTTTTCTTACATTAATATTGCACAAAGATAGTATGAAAAAAGGTCATTTGATACATAAAGCTTGCCTATATTTATACAAAAAACAAAAAAAACTCTTGGGCTACCTTCGTTGCCTTTTGGGCTTCCCCTAACCTTTCCTTTACAAAAAATTGTCCTTTTTGCTTATGGAATCAAAAAAGATAAATACAATATATTACATCATTTATCAAAAGATCTTAGACAGTCCAACTAAGAGGGTCCAACTTGCTCGTTCATAAAATTCCTCCATGCATTTGCATCCGCTGCTATGTTCTCAAAACTAGAAGGTTCGAGAAATCTGATAGTAATTTCGTACTTAGCGGTATTTTCTTTTACACCTGCTACCCTGGCAGGAATCAAGTGAAGTTGGTCTTACAACAAGTGACTAATCATAACTGCAGGCGCTATTTCAATTTTAAGTACCTTTTCATCTAACTCCTTGACTTGCTGAATGGTCTGTTCATCTTTGTTGCATCATTCCTGTAATTGTTTCAACAATATTTCATGCTCTGGAAGCACTTCTAATCTCCTTTAAACATAGGTCTAACATTGATTTTACGTTAAGAGGACTCTTTTGCTGAATTCTGCATAGGCACTCTTCATCTTCCTCACTGCCTTTACTAGCTCCTTTGCTGCTTTTCTAGCAAACTCGATCAACTCGTATTCCAGCTTTATCTTCTCTAGGTCTTTGGCAGATATATCTGTGGGAGATTCCTTATTTGTTTCTACCCATGTCATCCTTCCCTACAGAGTTTCTAAGATATCTTGTGTCCTATCGAAAAAATATGAAGTTGTACTTACAATTTCCTCTAATCTTATGTCTATTTGTTGAACTTTAAACCTTTCTTCCACCATCTGTAGCTGCATTTGATGAATCTTCTTTCTGAACATAAGAGCATGCTTCTTGAAAGGTTCAAAATTGGCCTCCTGATCCATAGTTGTCTTCAATGAAACTTCTAGTGAATTCTTTTGATCTTCCAGGGATGCTATCTGAGTTTCATACAACTTGGCTTTTCCTTCTGCAGTGGTTCTTTGTGCTTCTAGTTCTGTTACTTTATCTTCTAACTCTCTCTTTTCCTTATTCAACTCGTCAATGAATAGCCTAAGATCATCTGTTTCGACTTCCAACATCTGATTTCTTTGCTGCAATTTCTCAAACTCTGCCAAGGTGGCTTGGTTTTCCTTTTCTATATTACCTGTAGATATTACCAAAGCATATTTATCATCCTGTAGAATATGACACTCTGTGTTTGATATCTCAACCTCACTGATCATGTCCTCATACTTTCTTTTCAAATTCTGACTTTCACTCCTTTCTTTCTTCAAAGTCTCTTTCAGCTGGGTGACTTTTTTTTGAGACTGCTCTTGATCTATCATGATTCTATCCACATTTTATTCAGTGGCTAGGGATAGAGATACCCTAGCCCTCTCTATTAATTGTGGATCTCTGTGTGTACCGCGAACCACTATTTTATCAGTCACCATCACTCTTGGTTTACCCCCAGTGTTCACCTTCATTTCTATTCGTTTGACAATTCTCTTTTTTTCCTTGTCGTAAAAGATAGTGTTAAAATCCGTCACCTCCTCTCCTTTAGTGGGAGTGAAAGGAATTAAATCAACTCCATAAATTGGCACTAATCCTTCTCCTATTGCACTACTAGAAAGAACAACATGCTCTAATGGGTAAATATCAGACTAAACCTGTCCTTGATCAGTAGGGTCTTGTTCTTCTTGAGTTTCTTCTCTCAATGCTTCACCTGCCTTTTTTACTAGCTGTTTTTCCTTTTGGACATCTTCTAATCTGAAACCTTCACTTTCTGCCTGCTTTTTCTGTATTTCATATTCTTCTTTTCTTTTCTTTTCTTCTTCAATCTTTTTTTCTACTTCTTCAGCTGCTTGTTTCTTTTCTTATTCTTCTGTTCTCAACCAGTTCTCCACTTCTTGTGCTAAACTTTGATCTTCTTCCCGCCTTTTCTTGGCTGCATCTTCTTCCTACCTTTTGAGTTTGTCAGCTGCTTTACCCTTTCCTCCCACAGTAGTTATCTTTTGTTTGAATCTTTTTCTCAAAGCTGTCATGTTTTTAGCATTTGGAAAGGTTTCTTCATCTTTATTCCAGAAATTTGTATATTCGAAATGCACTCCAGATGTTGTGCAATAATCGGTAAATTTATCCTCAGATTCGTTCCTATGGAAAATAATTTCACTGAAGTGAAATACTCTAACTCTTTAACAAATTATACTGCATTGTTTACGATGGAAAATTTGTAACTTCCTACAAAAAAGGGAATTGCAGGATATACTACCTTCTTCTGCTCAAAAAGGAAATTTCCTATCCCATCAATATAAAATTGTTTCATAGCCTCTTTGTGGATTTCATAGTCTATGGCATACTTCGGTAGAAGAGAAGGGGCTTTCGAACTACCATACATTCTTAAATATAATCCTTCTTCTGTCAGATAATAGATTTCGTGTTCTTGCACAGCTTTCATAGCTTCTTCTGACATACAATTGCATTCAACCAAGAGGATTAATGTATACAATGGCATGATGAATTTATCACAGATCTCCTTGTAATAGCTGTAATATTTGTGGGCCCAGAATAATTTATAGGCCGCATACACTGGAGCTCAGTCCTTATCCCAATGGCACTTTAAGGCTGGGAAAGGTTGAGTGCACAGAATGTAATCAATCAAAATAGAACTCATGCAAAATTATGACTTTTTTGGGGACCCTCTTCCTAATGCTGTGCTTATACAGGCTGTTGGACACTATATTTTCCCAATTAAAAATTGTACCTTATGTAGCAACAAAATATATAACTAGTATCCAACCCATTTAAAAAAAAATTCCATTAGATCTTCCAAAAATTTTGTTCAACATGAAAGCAATGAACCTATATGGAGTATAGAGAGTTGATGTTTCATACTCTCGAGAAGGCCTTGTCATGAAATTTCTACCTGGGATCATCATTTTTTTTACTGTCTCCATCATGTCCAAACTTAAATACTTTAACCAACCTTGAGTTAAATAAGTTAATGTTGTTGGTAGATTATAAGCCATGGATACATAAGTAGGGATGTATGCAACATAAACTTGCTTCTCGGTATTGGCTAGTATCATCCTTGTTACATCTACCCTGGGAAGAATCCAACCTATCACTTCTGAACATGGGAAAAGCTAAGGTCTGGTAGCCACTTTCATAAGGGATGATTTCTCAATATTTGCATATATGGGCATATCTTCAAAACTGACATCTCGAACATTCTGGCTTGAAATCATCCTATATACTTCTCCCCATTTATACTCTGGCTCCACTCTAGTAATAGCTTCAGTATCTTCATAAATGACCTCCACTTTGGTTATTACCTCCACTTCAGGCTCCTCTTCAGCTGCTTGGGACGCCTTCTTCTATTTTCGCGGCATCTTGCTGTATCGATAATTAGCCTGTGACAATTATACAACATGATTTCAGTCTCTTTACCTCTAACAAGACGTGTGGTGAGAAA
Organism: Pseudotsuga menziesii; assembly: GCA_001517045.1. Classification (NCBI taxonomy): domain Eukaryota; kingdom Viridiplantae; phylum Streptophyta; class Pinopsida; order Pinales; family Pinaceae; genus Pseudotsuga; species Pseudotsuga menziesii. The sequence goes on along the minus strand of LPNX010476470.1, from coordinate 79,432 downwards.
ACAATAAAACAACCAAATATTACCATTCCATCGATATGCATACTGAAAACTATTATTTACACCCACGGTCCTTCTGAATGAAAGATTCTAAATAAAATAAAATGCAAAACCCCTCTGCCCTAAAAATTTTCTAGCTCAAAACCTAACCTTTCCCAGCCTCCCAAAATTACTCTACAGGTGACTCTCGACTGAGGAAAAATTTACACCGCTGTCTTCTTCAACACAAAATCCTAAAACCCCTATCAATCACGTGGCCCTCCTGTATCCCAACAAAAAATACAGCTGCACGGATTAGGATTTAAAAAGATGCCATCATGAACAGGGAGGTGCAGACAGTGAAACACTCGTCTGCACCATGCCTTGACCTTCCCAATAAATGTAAATGATGCACTCATGGCTCCATAGAGGTTGGGTGGAAAAAAATAACCAGCCAAACATGAAAACACTTACAAATAAGCAGGACGCATCCTAAGTAAAGGAAATTTCACCGCAGGAAAACCACAAAAATGCATAAAACCTTATCCTACCACGAAAAACCTAAACCTATCCACCCTGGCAGTTTAAAACAACAAAAACCAAGCATAAAAAAATTCATTAGTGAATCCTACCTGGCAATGAAGTGACAAGCGACTTGGCCAGGAGATGACTACCATGGGTGTAGAGGAGATTGATAGCTGTGCACGAAGGACTAGAAAGCTCCACGGTGAGAATGACAAGTCACGGGATCCAAACGGATTTAGAAAATTTGATCGAGAGCAGACAACTAAAACTAGTGGGAAAATATTTTAACCAAATGTTGGACATATAGTCTTGAAAGCATTTGTAACGTCGGACGGGAACAACTCTACTTACCCATTAATCAGATGGGAAAGTCACATAAAAAATCGGAGGGAATAACTTCTCCAGTATCGTCGGGAACATCACGAAACTCTAGATTGACTCAACATTAACTCTTCACAATGCCGGATGGTGGACAAACTAAGTCTTTTGGTTCATTCCAAAAAACAAAACTGACGATGCAATTGCCAACTTCACTGGACATCAGACATCGGAGAAATATAGTTGAATAGACACCCGGTTCATCGGATCTACTTTACACTAAAATGTCGGAACATCGGAAAACTATCTCCGAGATCACATACAAACTGACTCTCGATACAACGGCTCAGACCTTGGAAGGCTTCTGATAAACCCATTGGAAAGATAGTGGACTATGCCTCCACTGTTTCGGAAGACTGGTCAACTAAGAATCTAATATGGGCATGCAAAAAGACTAAGTTTTTACAAAAAAATGTTGAGCCCTGGTAAAACCTTGGTAGGAATAAAAAATTCTTAGGATGTCTAGATATAAAAATAAAACAAAGGGGACTTTAAAATTAAAATTTTTCGTGGGAATAGTTGTAGCTGCAACAATTGGCGACTACCTGGCGGACACGGATCTCTTAACAACTTATTATTTGATACAACAGACTGCTTTGGTGATATCATTTTATTAGGTTTCTTCAAGATATCTGGATTCCTGAAGTGCAAGATTTATGAACTTTAATCATTGATGATAGTCCAATTTTAAGAAGGGGAACAAGGATTTCAAAGTCTGGATAACTCTTCTGAGGTTGAAGATATGAGTTTTATTTTAACTCTTCCTTTGGGTGCCTTCCAACTTAGATACCACAGAATCGTAACATATGGTAAACAGATATATCCATTTGTATCTCATTCCCATTCCAATTTTCACTTTTTGGTGCTTCTAGACTTTTGTCCTTTTGAGTCCTCCGGATTGCTTTCTTTCAGAATTTTAATTCAGGCTCCTCTATCCATAGTGTCCTTTTGTGTGAGAGATATTTTAATTTTAACTCAAAGACGGAGAAGAAATTTGGTAATCTTATCCATATTGATGTGGTTCAGTATGTGCTTTTGATACATATTGCTTCTTGGGAGATTTTGACTCTTGTTAGCCTTTTGGATTTCAATTTATGGCACGAGATCATTTAAATATAATACATTGTTTACCTTGCTTCCTTTCTGTGGGTCTTTTGTTGTTACCCCCTAGGACAACTTTTAGTTTGGGATGAATGGAGCCTCAAAATAGTACTCTAGACTTTTCTATCCTTAGTTATTTTACAGGGATTAAGCAGGACTTCAAATGTGTTCATAATCCATTTAGGAAATATGCAGGTCTTGAAGAATCTTTAAACACTATATGAGTACATAGTAGGCAGTCTTTGATCAATGATTTTAGTTTATCCAGAACTTTGATGAAATCCAAAGACCAAAATTCGTGTTGATTTATTTAAACAAACCAATATTTACAAGCAATGAAAATTCTGAGCAAGTAAATGCAAAACAACTAAAACTAATCTAAAGTAAACAAACAAATCAAACCAATTATTTATGTACAAGAAAACCAAATCAAAATCATTAAGAAAAATAAGGCTTGAGAACTAAACCATTTACTGGTAAGTTCTCCTCCCACCCCCGTAAGTCTTGTAGCTTGTAAGTTGAGGGGCCTATCTTTGATGCAATCTGAAAAGGGCCTACCCATAGTTGCCGAAACTTAGTGTGCTTTCCCTTCTCATCATGCGGGTGATCCCATTTCAAAACCAAATCACCTACCTCGAATTCCTTATTCCCAACTTTGTGTTTGTCAAACCACCTCTTTACCATTTCTTGTTGATGCTTAAACCTTTCACGGGAATTGGACCTAGACTCTTCTAACTTCATCATATTATAAATTCGGATTTGCAGAATCTCATTATCGGTACCCCTAGATTCTTGGGCTACTCTGGAGGATGGAAACAGAATATTAGGTGGGACGACAACTTCTTTCGCACAGACAAGAGTGTAGGGTGACACACCTAAGGATTTCTTGGGTGTGACTCTATTGGCCCAGAGTGCATTAGGTAAAGCTAGATGCCAGCTCCTTTGATTTTCTATCACTATTTTCTTTAAAATTATAATCAAATTTTTATTTGTGGATTCTTCCAAACAATTTCCTTGTGGGTAGTAGTTTGCAGAATAGTGTAGCTTAATTCCTCTTTCATTAGAAAATTTAGTTAGTTTAATAGATGAAAAATATGAAGCATTATAAAAAACCAAAGAAATTGGAACCCCAAACCTGGTCATAATGTGGTTCTGCAAGAAATCCATAACTGCATCCTCGTTTATTTTTCATAATGGAATGGCCTCTACCCATCTAGTGAAATAATCAGTTGCTGTCAGAATGTACTTATGGTGCAATGAGGAATTTGAATTGATTTCTCTGATAATGTCAATTCCCCATTGTTTGAATGGTTCTGAGATAATCACTGGTTTCAATGGTCCTGCTGCTTTAGCTTGTCTCCCACTGCTTCTTTGGAAAGTATCACACTTTCTAACATGAGAATGAGCATATTTAAACAATGTTGGCCAGTAATATCCAGCTTTGAGAATCTTGTGGGCTATTGTGTCCCTTGAAAAGTGACCTCCAGCATGTCCATCATGTAATTCTGCTACAACCTTTTTTGCATCTTCATGTTCCAAGAATCTGAGAAAGACTCCATTGTAGTTCTTCCTAAACAACACTCCATCAATAATAAGATATAAGGCTGATTTCATACGTAATGCCCTTCTTTGCTTGGGGCTCCAATGTTCCGAAAAATATCCTTCTTGAAGATAATGGACCAAATCCCGATACCAGGAGTCTAGAGCTGTGAATAGAGGCCATACATACGCCATGTGTAATTCAACTTCATTATCCCAGCTGCTATCTTCATTGTTTTGACTCTCAACCATCAGCTTATAGAGTCCTTGTCCTTTAATTATAGTTGTTGGCTTCAATTCCAGATCATATTCTTGCAAAGAAGTCACCCAATTACCTCTTCTTTCTCCCAGTTCTTTTGGTAGAAAAAAGGGATCGTATTGCTGGGTGTGGGACTATTACTTTGGTGCGATTCTTAAGTATGTATGGCCTGAATTACTTTACCACCTTAAAAACTGCATAATCTTGTTTATCAACCGTAGGATAGTTCAATTCATCCCCTTGCATACCAGTGCACATAAATGATATGGGGTACTCATATCCCCCATCCTCTTTCTATGTAACCACCGCTGCTAATGAATCATCGGAAGAGAAAGTGTACAGTATAAAATCCTTTTCAAAATTTGGAATTTTAAGTGATGGTGCATGAGAAATAGATGACTTGATCTTGTTGAATGCATTCTTCTCCGAATCAGTCCATTTGAACTGCATGCTCTGCTTAACCATTTGCTGCAAAAGGTTTGACGATTTGAGCAAAGTCTGGTACAAACCTTTGCACAAAATTGATTGTCCCCATAAAAGATTGCATGCCTTTTTTATTATGGGGTAAAGGGATCTGTTCTATGTCTTTAATCCTTTCTGGTTATATGGATATCCCTTTTTTAGAAATAACATGACCCAATAGCTTTCCTTCTGTGACTGGGAACACACATTTCTTAGAATTTAACGAAATGCCATATTTCCTGTAGTGCTAAGAAATCTGTCTCAAATGAAATGCATGCTCTTCTCTCTTCTTTGAAAACATTGTAACATCATATAGATAGACCACAACACTACTGCCAATAAGACCGCAGAAAGCTATATCCATAGCCCTTTGGAAAGTTGCTCCAACATTAATAAGTCCAAAAGACATCCTCCTATACGCAAAAGTTCCTCACTTGGTTCTAAAAGTGGTCCCGAGCATGTCCTCTTCTGCTACTAATACTTGATTATAACCGGAGAATCTATCTAATAGAGAGAACAGTTCGAAACTTGAGATCATTTGTAGTATTTGTTACATGGGTGGGATGGGATAATTATCTTTATCTGATGCACAATTAAGATTTCTAAAATCTACGCAAAGTCTGATCTCTCTAGACTTTTTTTGCACTGGTACCAAATTAGAGACCCATTCTGAATTTCTGACTTTAAATATGATTTTAGCATCTAGCAGCTTTTTCACTTCACATTGAATTAGGGGTTCTAGCTTTGGATGCATTTTTCTTAGAGGATGTTGATAAGGTTTGACTCCAGCCTTAATTGGAATCACATGTTGTATAATTTTAGTCTCATACATCTTTAGGTCTTCGTAATTCCAAGCAAATACATCCTTATATTGTCTGAATAAGCTGATGAATTTACTCCTCTCACCGGGTGAACAACACTTCCCAAAATTCACATATTTGGGTTCAACTTCTGTCCCTAGATTTATTAGCTCAAATTGTAAAGACGAGCTATGAGTCTTGACATTCACTGGCTTTCTGAACTTGTTGTCTAAATCAAACATCTGTTCCAAAGTTCTAACTCCTTTCGGAATGAAATTTCCATACTGTAATTCCGCTTGATGTTCTTTGTCATCTATTATGGCTCCTTTAAATGTATCATTATTTGTTAAGCATTCCAATATTTGTTGATCATCATCGAACACCCTCATATTAGTGATTTTATATAGAATAGAAGGCCTGAAAAGCAATTCAATCGAACATCTATTATTCGTAGGTACCAACCTCGCAGCTAATGTAGATAACAAATCAACTGCCACATTTTTTGCTCTAGGAATTGAAGAAATATTTAATGCATGAAAATTTATCAATAGATCCTAGACTTCATTTTTGTAAGCCTTCAAATGCGGTGATATGCAGTGAATTTTGTTTCGAATTTGTTTAACAACGATTTCAGAATCTCCATGCACTTTCATATTTTTTCACTTTTAATTCTATTGCTTTTTTAAGTCCTTGAACTAATGCTTCGTATTTGGCTGTGTTATTTGTGCATTCGAATTCTAATATATATGAAAGAAATTTTTTATTTTTTCAAGACCAATCAGGACACAACCAGCACTTGATCCTTCCAATGTCTTAGAACCATCGAAATAAAGAATCCAAAAACTTTCTACTCCTACCAAAATCGGATTACTAACTACATCTGGAACTAAATCTACTATGTTACAATAAATCTTATCATCCCGTGAGAATCGAAGGAGATCGGGATGGATATTAGGTATACTACTGGATTCTTCAGCTTGGTAATTTCCTGGTTCCAGTTCAAGAAAATAATTTCCCAACACAGAGTCTACTAGTTCATTTTTTCCTTCTCACAGAGTCACATTATACTTCATTTGAGGTTCTCTCAACACCTTTATTTGGTTCTGACATCCTTTATAGGGAAACCACATATGTGACCAATCTGATGCAAAATATCCTTCTAATTTTGCTGATGAATCCCGGCTCAAAACCAAACCATAAGCATATGAGATATCTACTACAACAATTTCTATGTATTGACATACCCTCTCATCAGTGGACAAACGGATCAAGACATCTTCCATTTCTCCAATCACTTTTACTGTTGTTCTGTCTAATTGAAGAACTTGGCCTGTAGTTGGTTTAGGTTGACCATTTATTTGTTTGCAGACTAAGAGTGGAATGACATTGACTGAAGCTCTTGATTCCACCAAACAATTATGCACATTGTAATTGAAAATCTCAAAAGTTAGAAGAAAAGTTGGAGTTCTATACTTAGACTTCCCTCCTAAAGCTGTTTCACCAATCTCTTCCTCAGGTTGGTTGTCACTCTGAGGTTCCTTCTAGAGTGTCTCAAGTGCTTTTATGAGATTTTCCTTTTGTTGAGGTAGATTTCACTTCTCAAATAGTGAGATATTTTCTTTAGCCTTTTTAATGTCTTCAACAATGTCATACCCCATCTCATGCTCAATCAAACTTTTCTTGAAATTTTCAGCTTTATTTTCAGTAGGCTTTATAGGCACACTGACCCTTTTGGGGTTTTGTTCTAAAATGAAAAAACTAGGTATGTTAACCATTGGGGAATTATTCTTCATTTTCTTCATGTTCTCTTGAAGTTTCTTAATTTTGGGAAGTATCAAGTTATCTTCTTTTAATAGATTCTGACTTCTTGTTGTAACACTTCTCTCTAATATTTCTACTTCATCAGGGATACCTTCATATTCCACGTTGAACATAGAAACACAGTCCCATAAAATCAAGGTGTCTTCTTCTTGTGTTTCTATTGGTTCATGATCTTTTTCTTTCTCCTCCAAAGTTTCTGTTAACTTAGAATCCAACATTTGGTTCATTACTAAGGTCATGGAATTGATCATTGCGGACAATTCTTCTTAGAGCGAGGTTGCTAATGGAATGTGCAAAAATTATCCATTCCTACATCTGTCAAATTCATGGCTGAGGGACTATGTGGGGGAGGCTTGGGTTGACTTCTATCTTCCCTCTTTTTATAATAAGGCTTGTATTGTTTATGAGCCTCCTTTTATTTTTCCAAATCAATCACCCTGTTTGATAGCTTTTGCATCATCTTCACCATCCCATCTAACTCTTGTGATTGTTCATCCTTAGGTTTAGTTAATAATAGGGGATTTTTGTTTCCATAAGTTATTTCATCTGACTACATAGGATAGTGTTCTATATTCTCCATTTCTGCCTCTACCTTCTCAGCTTCTTCATAAGTATCTACCAAAATGGGCCTAACTGATCTCTTGGAAAAAATGGCTAGATCAGGCTCGAGGGATGAGGTAAAGTACCAATTAGGTCATGCTCAAATAGCTTATCAGCTGCATTGAAGCTATTTAGGTAGGAAACAAACCTCTGAGTAAAATTATTTACCCTTTATTTATTTTCTTTCTTTAAGGCAATCAATCCTTTCATTAAAGCTGCGTGAGTTTTCTGGATTCTATATTTGTTTCTAAATAGTCTCTCAAAAATATTCCAATTTGTGATCGAGTTTGCTGGTAGGGAAAAGTACCATGAAGTTGCTTTTCCTTTCAGGGTATGCGGGAATAATCTGTAAACTACATCTTCATATTTTACTGCTTCCAAACCTTCTAAATCTAGATAAAAACTCTGTAAGTGATCATCCACAAGAATTCCTTCACTGGGTTCAAACTTGGGTAAAATTTTGTCAAAACTTTGAGGCATATCATGCAATGGAGGTGTCAGGTTTAAAGGATATCTAGCTCTCCAAGCAGGCTGTGGAGGTTTCTGATTTGCATTCACATTGGCCATGATTCTGAGTGGAGTATGAGGTGGAGACTGAACATGGGTCTGAAAAGGTGAACAGTGAGAGGAATGTGGCCCTAACTGATCCAAAGGTTGGACAACTTCTTGTAAGGTTGTTTCTACCAATTCTTCAAGATCTTCTACCAACACTGAATCTTCCAATTGAGGACGGTCCTTCTTTTGATACTCTCTTCTAGATAGAACAAGGATAATAGGTAACCCTCCAATTTTTTTTGCATATGCCTTGGTAATCCTCCTTAAATCCTCAACTACTTCGTTATCAATGGGGTAGAGATACCCCTTTCCTTTTTCTCCAGGAGTGGGTTTAATTGGTTTCAGAACTGTCACTGGTGGAGTAATCTCGAGAAAGCGGACTTCCTCGGCTAGCCATGCACTGGTGGCCCTCCTTCTAGTGCCAAAACTATTGAGGCCTGGAAAATCACAAGTAACAACTGTATGGATTCTCCCCAATTAATGTTCCCAATCATCTCGTTATTTTTTGGTATGGGGAATCCATCCGGTTTACGGTTCGGCTACCATAGGTCAAGTAACGGTTAAAGCTTATTTTACCTGTTGCGGCTCCGTCCATCATTTAGGTGTATTTTTTAGTTTTATTTTTAAGCATGATATGCAAGTTCCTAGCTAAATGCAATTGATAGAGAAAACGAGGAGTGTTACAATGTGATGTGCAAGTTCTTACCTCTCATCTTACCGATCTCGCTTCTAAATCATAAACAAAGAAAAACTAACTAAAAATATCTAACATATCCCTAGGGAGTAGTACTGTAATTAATGTTGAGTAATGTATTATATAACATGCATAAAGAACACTACAAATAGTTGTTAATTTTTCTAAATACATGCATATCAATAGACGGATAAACAAAGAGATAGCTCATTGTTAATTAAAACATTCATTACTCAAGTATGATTGTGGAATTTCCGCAGAAATAAATATGAGCACATTCATAACATGAAAGAATTGATAAGTTAGAATGATCTCACAGTTCATGGAAACAAGCTGAAACGTAAATAGTTTACCTCCAACCAGTCCATGCCAAGCATTTGAAACCCCACAGTGCTTTCTCCAGCAAAAATATAACTCTTTATTATAAGATGAAATAGTTCTTCTTACAATAATATTGCACAAAGATAGTCTGAAAAAAGGTCCTTTGATACATAAAGCTTTCCTATATTTATACAAAAAACAAAAAAAACTCTTGGGCTACCTTCGTTGCCTTTTGGAATTCCCCTAACCTTTCCTTTACAAAAAAATTTCCTTTTTGCTTATGGACTCAAAAAAGATAAATACAATATATTACATCATTTATCAAAAGTGCTTAGACAGTCCAACTAAGAGGGTCCTTTCAACAAAGGTCTGACATTGATTGTACATTAAGAGGACTCTTCTGCTGAATTTTGCACATGCACTCTTCGTCTTCCTCACTACCTTTACTAGCTCCTCTGTTGCTTTTCTAGCAAAATCGATCAGCTCGTATTCCAGCTTTATCATCTCCAGGTCTTTGATAGATATATCTGCGGGAGATTCCTTATTTGTTTCTACCCATGTCATCCTTCCCTACAGAGTTTTTAACATTCCAAAAAATACAAAGTTGTACTTACAATTTCCTCTAATCTTATGTATATCTGTTGAACTTTAAATATTTCTTCCACCATCTGCAGCTGCATTTGATGAATCTTCTTTCTGAACATAAGAGCATGCTTCTTTAAAGGTTCAACATCGGCCTCCTGCTCCATAGTTGTCTTCAATGAAACTTCCAGTGAATTCTTTTGATCTTCCAGGGCTACTATCTGAGTTTCATACAGCTTGGATTTTCCTTCTGTAGTGGTTCTTTGTGCTTCCACTTCTGTTACTTTATCTTCTAAATCTCTCTTTTCCTTATTCAACTCTTCAACTAATAGCCTAAGATCATATCTTTTGGCTTCCAACATCTGATATCTTTGCTGCAATTTCTCAAACTCTACCAAGGTGGCTTGATTTTCCTTTTCTATATTACCTGTAGATATTACCAAAGCATCTTTATTATCCTATAGAGCATGAAACTCCACCTTTGATATATCAACCTCACCGATCATGTCCTCATACCTTCTTTTCAAATTATGGCTTTCACTCCTTTCTTTCTTCAAAGTCTCTTTCAGTTGTGTGACTTTTTTTGAGACTGCTCTAGATCTGTCATGATTCTGTCCACATTGTCTTCAGTGGGTAGGGATAGAGCTACCCCAGCCCTCACTATTAATCATGGATCTCTATGTGTATCGTGAACCACTATTTTATCAGTCACCATCACTCCTGTTTTACCCCCAGTGTTCACCTTCTTTTTTGTTTGTTTGGCAATTCTATTTTTTTCCTTGTCATAAAAGATAGTGTTAAAATCCGACACCTCCTACCCTTTAGTGGGTGTGAAAGGAATTAACTCAACTCCAAAAATTGACACTGATCCTTCTCCTACTGTACTACTAGAAGGAACAACAGGCTCTAATGGGTCAAATATCAGACTGAACCTATCCTTGATTAGTAGGGTCTTGTTCTTCTTGTGTTTCTTCTCTCAATTCTTCACGTGCCTTTTTTGTTGGTTGTTTTCCCTTTTGGACATCTTCTAATCTTAAACATTCACTTTCTGCCTACTTTTTTTGTATTTCATCTTCTTCTTTTCTTTTCTTTTCTTCTTCAATCCTTTTTGCCACTTCTTCAGCTGCTCGTTCCTTTTCTTCTTCTTCTTCTGTTCTCAACCAGTTCTATGCTTCTTGAGCTAACCTTTGAGCTTCTTCCTGCCTTTTCTTGGTTGCATCTTCTTCCTACCTTTTGAGTTTGTCAACTGCTTTACCCTTTCTTCCCAGAGTAGTTATCTTTTGTTTGAATTGTTTTCTCAAAGCTGTCATGTTTTTAGCATTCCGAAAGGTTTCTTCATCTTTATCCCAGAAATTTGCATATTCTAAATGCACTCCAGATGTTGTGCAATAATTAAAAACTTTATCCTAAGAGTCATTCCTATGGAAATTCATTTCACCGAAGTGAAAATACTCTAACTCTTTAACAAATTCTACTGCATTTTTTACCCTGGAAAATTTGTAACTTCCTACAAAAAAGTGAACTGCAGGATATACTGGCTTCTTCTTCTCAAAAAGGAAATTTCCTATCCCATCAATATATAACCGTCTCACATCCTCTTTATGGATTACATAGTCCGTGGAATACTTCAGTAGAAGAGAAGGGGCTTTCGAACCACCATACATTCTTAAAAATAATCCTTCTTCTATCAGATAATAGCTTCTGTGTTCTTGCTAAACTTTCATAGCTTCTTCTGAAATACAATTGCATTAGACCAAGAAGATTAATGTATACAATGGCATGATGAAGTTATCATATATCTCCTTGTAATAGCTGTGATATTTGTAGGCCCAGGATAATTTATAGGCCGCATACACTGGAGTTCGGTCCTTATCCAAATGGCACTTTAATGCTGGGAAAGGCTGAGTGCACAGAATGCAATAAATCAAAATAGAACTCATGTAAAATTATGACTTCTTTTGGGACACTCCTCCCAATTTTGCACTTATATAGGATGACAGGCTGTTGGACACTATATTTTCCCAGTTAAAAATTGTACCTTGTGTAGCAACAAAATAGATAATTGGTATCCAACCCATTTTAAAAAAAATTCCATTAGCTCTTCCAAAAATTATGTTCAGCATCAAAGCAATGAACCTATATGGAGTACGAATATTTGATGTTTCATACTCTCCAGAAGGCCTTGTCCTGAAATTTCTACCCGGGATCATCACTTTTTTTACTTTCTCCACCATGTCCAGACTTAAATCCTTTAACCAAACTTTAGTTAAATAAGTTTGTGGTGTTGGTAGATTATAAGCCATGGAAACACAAGCAGGGTTGTATGCAGCATAACCTTGCTTCTCGGTATTGGCTAGTATCATCCTTGTTACATCTGCCCTGGGAAGAATCCAACCTATCACTTCTAAACATGCGAAAAGCTCAGGTCTGGTAGCCACTTTCATAAGGGATGATTTCTCAATATTTTCATATATGGGCATATCTTCAAAATTGACATCTGGAACATTTTGGCTTGAAATCATCCTATATACTTCTCCCCATTTATACTCTGGCTCCACTCCAGTAATATCTTTAGTATCTTCATAAATGAATTCCACTTTGGTTATTACCTCCACTTTAGGCTCCTTTTCTACTGCTTGGTCCTTCTTCTTCTGTTTTCATGGCATATTGTTGTATTGATAATTATCCTGTGACAATTATACAACATGATTTCAGTCTATTTACCGCTAACAAGATGTGTAGTAAGAAAACAATAAAACAACCAAATATTACGATTCCATCAATATGCATATTGAAAACTATTATTTACACCCACGGTCATTCTGAATGAAAGATTCTGAATAAAAGAAAATGCAAAACCCCTCTACCCTAAAACTCTACTAGCTCAAAACCTAACCTTTCCCAACCTCCCAAAATTACTCTACAAGTGACTCTCGACTGAGGAAAAGTTTACACCGCTATCTTCTTCAACACAAAATCCTAAAATCCCTATCAATCACATGGCCCTCCTGTATCTCGAGGAAAAATATAGCCGCATGGATTAGGATTTAAAAAGATGCCATCATGAATAGGGAGGTGAAGACAGCGAAATGCTCGTCTGCACCGTGCCCTAACCTTCCCAACAAATGTAATGATGCACTCATGGCTGCACGTAGGTTGGATGGAAAAACCTAACTGTCCAAACATGAAAATGCTCACAAATAAGTAGGCTACATCCTAAGTAAAGGAAATTTTACTATAGGAAAACCACCAAAATTCATAAAACCTTATACTACCACAGAAAACCTAACCGTATCCACCTTGGTAGTTTAAAACAACAAAAACAAAGCATAAAACAAATTCATAGCGAATCCTACCTACAAATGAAGTGATGAGTGACCTGGACAAGAGATGACTGCCGCAGGCTTAGAGGAGATTGACAACTGCACGCGAAGGACTAGAAAGCTCCACAGTGAGAATGACAAGTCATGGGCTCCAAGCGGCTTTATTCTAACTTGACTGAGAGCAGAAAACTAAAACTGGCGGGAAAATATTTTAACCAAACACTGGACGTATAGTCTTGAAAGCATTTGCAATGTTGGATGGGAACAAATCTACTTATTCGGTAATCAGATGGAAAAGTCACATTAGAAATTGGAGGGAATAACTTCTTCAGTATCGACGGGAACATCACAAAACTCTGGATCGACTCAACATTAAATCTCCACAACGTTTGATGGCGGACAAACTAAGTCTTTTGGTTCATTCCGGAAAACAAAACCGACAGCAAAAATGCCAACTTCACCGGACATCGGACATCGGAAAAAGATAGTTGAATGGACACCCGATTCATCAGATCTGCTTTACACTAAAATGCTGAAACATCGACAAACTATCTCCGAGATTGCATACAAAGCGACTCTCGATACAACAGCTCAAACCTTGGAAGGCTTTCGATAAACCCATCGGAAAGATAGTGGACTATGTCTCCACTGTTTCAGAAGACTAGTTAACTAAGCATCCGATATGGGCATGCAAAAAGACTAAGTTTTTATAGAAAACTATTGAGCCTTGGGCAAACCTTGGTAGAAATGAAACATTCTTAGTCCGCCTAGATATAAAATTAAAAAAGGGAGGACCCTAAAAATAAATTTTTTTGGTGGAATAGTTGCATCTGCAACACCAGTTCTTCAACGAATTAGGACCCATCTCCAAACCTTGGATCTACATGAAGAAACATGGTGGAAAAATGGGTGTTGGAGGAAGCTAAGCACAAATTTTGTCAATATTTTTCCTTCTCTACAACCATTGATTCTATGATGGATGCCCTGACAACAATCTAGGAAAATCTATTCACTTGTAAATTCTGGAATAAAACTCATACATATGTCCCATCAATAAAAAAGCCTAGTAAGTTTGTTTCTATTTTGGAAATGGAATCCTATATCTATTGTACAATGATAAAAAAAGAGAATATGGATTCTGCTGACTTGAAAAACCTAAGGCAACTATCCTTCGTTGAATCAAAGGGATCCTTAGAAGTACACCAATATAAATCTTAAGAAATTGGAGCCCTACATATATAGCCTTTGAAACTATATAAATCTAGTATTAGGACAAAGGAAAAAAAAATGACGGCCATAGGATACTATTGGGATGAAAAAATGGTATTTGAAGTCATATCCCTTCTAAGCGAATATGAGGATTTGTTCCCTGATAGTTTCAGATAACTCAAAGGGATATAGGGTGATTTAGGAGAGATGAATCTTGTGTTGAAACTTGATGCCAAGCCAATTAAGCATCACCCCATAGGTTTAACCCTTGAGTGAAACAAAAAGTAGAGAATAAAATTTACCGGATGTTGAATGATGGTTTAATTTTCCTGTGGATGAGTCCAACTAGATCAATCCCTTATTCATTTAGAGAAATAAGGATACTAAGGATATCTGATTCTGAGTTGACTATCGAAGATTGAATTTTGCATGTGCTCAACACATATTTTTGACACCATTTAGTGATGAAGTTTTGGATCAAGTGATTTGGAATGAGTCGTTGATTAAGTTGTCATTGACGCCGACAGTGTATGGTCATTGATTCCAACAAGTGTGTCTTGGTGCCCCTTGAGGAGCCCCTGAGGGTTAGTGTTTAGTTTGTGGTTTTTTGTGTCAGAGTAGCTTTTTTGACCTTTTCCAAGCCCAAGCCTAAAGCCCTTGGAGGCCTTGGAACAACAAAAAAATCCTTGGTTACCCATTGACTTGGTCAAGTGCCCCTAAGTTGTATCTTGGTCCCATTTTATCCCATTGTTGAGCTCCTTACTCATGGTTGATATTTGGTTAATGGTCTTTGTGATGCTTGTTATGCTTGTACTTATTCTGGTATATTGATTGGTTATTGGATGGATGATGTGGCTCATGTGTGTAAATTCCTTGATGTGTTGATGGTGAATCCCATTTCTTGCATTGGATGGTCTTGATGTTGTTAAGTTCTTGTGGGGTCCTTGAGTCCACAAGATTATATCTTCATCCTATTGCATGTGGAAACTTAGGTCTTGGAACTCACACTTATGGTGGTATGTTGGAACCCATTATTATGGGGTCCTTGGTGTCCTTGAAATTTGAGGTCTTGAATCCACATATATGGTGGTTTGATGTCCCTTGGATGCTATATGGTCATTAGCATGTAGTATCCTTATGTTCATGCATATGAATCCCATAAGGTGTTGCAAACTAGTGGTGAGCTCTTTGTACCCCTCTTTTGGGGTGTTAGTACTCTTATGGTGATGAAGCTATATAGTGGAACCATTTGATATGTTTTTAATAATATGGATAGCTTGAACATGATGATGTTGAATCCCTTGAAGTCCTTGAATCCATTTTGTATAATAATGATGATATTCTTGAAAAATTCTTCGTTCCCACTTGATTGGTGGTGTTTGGGTCCTTGATACCTTTGATATGATGAGTATATGGTGGATCCCTCGTCAATTTTAATGTGAATTATGTGGATGTGAATACCATATGTCTTTGATTATTTCCATTAAATACATTGACATTGGAACTTATGCATAAGGTAACATGGTCTTTGACACCTTTACGGGTGGAGTCTTGATGTCGTGTACAAATTGAATAATTTAAGGGTATTAGACGAATAATTTGCAAATAAATCCAACATATGTATATATTACTCATCAAGCCATCTCCGTTGATATTTTGAGCATCTTCTAACTCCTTACGGTTGAAGAGATATGAATTTTTGAAGTTGGTGTACCCCACCCTTTTGGGTGAGCCAACCAAACAAAAGAGAATTTAATTATTTGTAATTTTGAATTGCATGTTGTCCCAAGGTAATCAATGTTCTCCAAAACCTATATAAATATAATATCAAACATTTAATTTGTTCATCATCAATTCTCTCAAGAATTTCGCAACTCTTGGAGAAAAGTGTGAAATTTTATGACAGAGAAATTTATCGGGATCTTCACGAAAATTGGCGTAACTTTCTCATACAGAATCAGAATTACAAAATTCTTGGATCGTTGGAAACCTTGTTACAAGGGAAATGTGATGAAAGGATATAGAGTTTCTTTTGGTTTTTCTACTATTTCTTCATAAATTATGATCTTTAAAAATTTATGGTCATTCTTAGGGGTTTCTCTTGTGATGGCACATGTCTCTCATGGATAGAGTTCATATTTGATCTTAGTATGTGAGCCTCTATATTGGTATATATATTTGAATTTATAATGGAGGATATGATTCTGATGTTTCTTACCTTTATGCTATGATACGATACACTTTATGATGATAATTCATGTGATAATGATGTACACTCTATGAAGTTGATGCAATCCTATACAATATGATGTACATGCATACAATAGTGTGATGATGCTCTCCTATGCATTATGATGTATACTTGATGTTGATGATGCATACACAGTGCATACTAAGATGATGATGATGATTCATACCCTATGATGATGATGCATACCTATGATGATGATGCATGATGATGAATGGCTTACGTTAAGTGAAAGCATAACATAATTACTTGTTCAGTAATTGTGTATGATGAGGTGTACAATGATGTACATGAGTAGTGTATGTAATTGAAATGACTTGTTGGTATACAGAGATGATTTGACATTGATCAAAGTGTAGAGGTTATCAGTAGTAGATTCAAATCTTGGTACATATTGGTTTAGTTGAGTAGGATTCGCATAGGTTTCCTTATGTGTAGTTGGTTTGACGCAGATTGGCTGAGTTATATGAGTAGTTGGTTTGACGCAAGTGGACTGAGTTTGGAGTGTAGTTGGTTAGACTTAGATTGACTGAGTCATATGATTTATTTGTATAGCTTGATTGGACATGTTATTGGTTCAGGTATGGTGCAGTGATGAGCAGTGATCAATTGATGAGAAAGTGATGAGTTGATGAATAGTGATCAGATGATGAGCAATGCGATACAACAGACAGTGATTAGTTGACAAGTAGTGATCAAATGATGACTAGTGGTTAGTAGTGGAAGCATTTATGCATTGTTGTACAGATTGTGCGGTGTAGTACATATGTTAATTAGTAGGTCTGTAGGATCGATGCAATTGCAGTTTAGTATTTCAGTGTCTATCTTCTTATCTGAGTGGGAAGACGAGGCAAGGAAAGGGGGTTGTAGTAAGAGAAATAGGGAGTTGTAGCTTCCTTCAGGTTTTATCCTATAAATCACGGGGTTGTAGCCTCCTTCCAGATGTAGCTATAAATTTGAAGTCTTCATAATAAGGGGGTTGTTTCCTCCTTCCAGTTGTTTCAGGAAAACTATTTACTAAACATCTTATATGGTTTTCCCCCCAGGACTTGGGTTTCCACGTAAGAATCTTATGTACTATGTTTCTATTCTTTCTATCTGATGATGATGATATGATAATGATAACAATGTTGATGATGATATAATTATAAGGTGATAGTTCATAATATTGAATAAGTTTTTTATTGTTAAAGTTGAGAAAGTAATAAAAAATGCACACATAGATTCAGCCCCCCCTCTCTATTTGCCTGGTGTGTCCAACAATTGGTATCATAGTGGGTCCTTCACCTGAATCCTTTTTAGATTGAAGGATATATTTGACACACCATGGGGTTCTCAATGAAAGGAGTACCATTGTTTCGTGGAGCGAATTACTACATATGGAAAAGAAGAATGAGGGGTTATCTTGAGCTACAAGGAATTAGTATATGATAATCAATTCTTACTGGATATACTCCTCGAAAGAAAGTGAAAACATAAGCTCAAAAGGAAGGGAAGAAAAAAAAACTCTATGGCTATAGAATCCATCCTTGAAGGCCTAACAGATATCCAAAAGAATAATATAGGGAAGTGCAACTCAGCTAAGGATCTACGGCTTGGATTAGAAAAACTCTACTCCAATAAAGAACAAGAAGCAGATGTTATGGAATTAATGCTTGAAGATCTAACATATCTCCAAAAGGAGGAAATAGGAAAGTGCAACTTAGTTGAAGAATTGTCGTTCAAAATACATCAGCTAAACTTAGATCAAGAACAAGAAGCAGAAGACATTCCCATTAAAATTTAAGTACAAGATCTAGGTAAGTATGGAGGTAAGTCCCCTAAACACTCTATTTGTAATGGTTTTAAAGAGATATGTTTATCAGTTTTAGAAGATAAGAGCCATTTTGAATTCATATAATGCAATACTTCATATTGTGATGAAAATCCTTACTCTCTGACAAGTGATAGAAATATAATAGATACTATTATAGACAATGAAATTACTAATGTTTTGCAAGAAGTGAAAATTCTTTGTGAACAAAACCAGGTATTGTAGGAGCAATTGTACAAATCTAAGAAGAGGAATCACAAAGAATATGAGAAGGCCACATAGACCGTAATTGATCTAAAACTCCAAGTTGGAGAAGCCACCAGAATCAAAGAAGCTATATCCAACTCTTCGAAAGATAAACTTGATAAGTCAGCTACAGAAATTGAAAAGCAATCAAAAGAAATTGTCAACATCAACAGACTGCTAGAAGATAAGGAAAAATAATTGATATGCAAGCTACAAGACAAAGACAGTGAGATAAGTACCTACAAGACTAAATAAATATTTGAAGAGAAGTTAAGAAGAAAACAAGAACTTTAAATCAAATCCTTGAAGGTAGAGTTACAGAAGGTATGTATAACAAAATTTGATTTTTAAAAGGACCCGTTAGAACTTAGAAAGGAGAATCATGTACTCATGGTTGATCTTTGGTTACTGATCTTTTTGTTGCTTGTTATGCTTGTACTTGTTTTGGTATATTGATTAGTTATTGGATGGATGATGTGGATCATGTGTGTAAATTCCTTGATGTGTTGACGGTGAATCCCATTGCTTGCATTGGATGGTGTTGAGGTTCTTAAGTTCTTGTGGGGTCCTTGAGTCCACAAGCCTAGATCTTGGTCCTCTTGCATGTGGAGACTTAGGTATTGGAGCCCACACTTATGGTGGTTTGTTGGAACCCATCATTATGGGGTCCTTGGGGTCCTTGAAATTTTAGGTCTTGAACCCACATATATGGTGGTTTGATGTCCCTTGAATGCTATATGGCCATTGGCATGTAGTAGCCTTATGATCATGCATATGAAGCCCATAAGGTGTTGCAAACTAGTGGTGAGGTCTTTGTACCCCTCTTTTGGGGTGTTGGTACTCTTATGGTGATGAAGATATATAGTGGAACCATTTTATATGTTTTTAATGATATGGATACCTTGAACATGATGGTGTTGAATCCCTTGAAGTCCTTGAATCCATTTTGTATAATAATGATGATATTCTTGAAAAATTATTTTTTCCCACTTGATTGGTGGTGTTAGGGTCCTTGATACCCTTGATATAATGAGTATAAGGTGGAGCTATCCTCCTTGTTAATGTGAAGTCTATGGATGTGAATACCATAGAATCCCTCATGCCTTTGATGATGTCCATTAAATCCTTTGACCTTGGAACTTATGAATAAGGTAACATGGTCTTTAGCACCTTTATGTGTGGAGTCTTGATGTCCTGTACAAATTGAAGAATTTAAGGGTATTAGAACAACAATTTATAAATAATCCCATCATAGGGGGATAGTCCTCGTCAAGCCATTTCATTTGATATGTGGAGAATATTCTAAATCCTTACAGTTGAAGAGATGAATTTTTGAAGTTGGTGTACCCCACCTTTTTGTGTGAGCTGACCAAAAAAAAGAGAATTCAATTATTTGTAATTTTGCATTGCATGTCAGACCAAGGTAATAAATTATATCCACAACCTATATAAATATAATATCAAACATTTCATTTGTTCATCATCAATTCTCTCAGGAATTTTATTACGTCCCCTCCCATCCACTAGATAGAGAATGCGACCATAACTACTCGCTCTGATTGTTGTCAGGGCATTCAGCTCGAAGTTCATTGAATTCTATATGTATTTTGATGGATTCCCGATTTTTTTCAGAAATATATGGAGGCATGAATTAATCTTGTGTTCACTCTATTCAAGTTTGAGTATAAATTCTCTAACTTCCCAATAGCATAGAATCTGACAGTGATCAAGTCGATGATCTAGGAAGAATATCTCAGAGGAGATCAAATGACAGAGAAAGATCACGACTGAAATCGAAAGTCACAATATGTGTATCATATGGAGATAGATCAATGATTGAGAATCAAACCACAAGAATCAATGGTGCAGAAATCTTGAGTTTGCAGAATCGGGGAAATATGAAAATTGTGACCTCGCATCCCGCATCTCGCATTCTGTATCTCGCATCCCGCATGTGGAATAGATCATTGTGGATATAATTAGTTGTGGAAATAGAGATTGTGAAGCCACATCTTGCATCCCACATCTTGCATGTGGAAAGGAAATTTGCGGAAATAGAGATTGTGAAGCTACATCCCACATCCCGCAAGTTGCAGAAGAAAATTTGTGGGGAATAGAAGGATGTTTCCACATCCCGCATCCCACAAGTTGTGGAAAGGAAGATTTCTGGTAGGAAATTCAACCTGTTAACAAAATTCTTGGACAATTTTGATCATTCAGGCCATCACCAATATGGAAATATAATCCCCATAGCGTAGTTTAAAAATGCATTGAAAGAAAGCATACACAGATGCATGCAATTGCAATTAT
The DNA here is from genome assembly GCA_001517045.1 of Pseudotsuga menziesii. NCBI lineage: Eukaryota > Viridiplantae > Streptophyta > Pinopsida > Pinales > Pinaceae > Pseudotsuga > Pseudotsuga menziesii. The sequence goes on along the minus strand of LPNX010476470.1, from coordinate 58,670 downwards.
ACAGCGAAAACAATTCATCAAATCAACACATTGGGCATGTTCATCATATTTCATTAAGCAATCACAATTGCAGAGATTAACATAGACAAGAATATTTATCTTGGAATAATTTTGTCCCGCAACCAGCTACGTCGCTGCAACGTTCCACCTAACCATAGGCCAGTGCGCTCATCAATATCTCAGCAGCACTGGGCATGCTCACTGAGGAAACAAATATGAAAACGTGAAGGATGGATGATAAAAAATGTCTTGCATCTCCCCAAAACATGAGGGAAGATGAAAACATAACAGAATGGGCATACATTTTTGGGTGTTTTCTTTTGACACATGGGTTTTCCCCAAATGGCTCAAGGTTAAACATCCTGCCCCCCCCCTATCCTTAGGAAATCATGCCCCCATCTCATTATTTGTTGGATTGACATATCTGGTTGTGCGTTTTTAATTAAATTTCATATTTATATGATGTCTAGAAATATAATGTATATGATAACACAAAATACCATCGGCATCAATTTTAATCACCGGAACATAAAATGATAAATCAATGGTGGGCATTTTTCCTTTATCTCCACACCATGATTAATTACAATAATTACATCATATATATTTAATGCAAACGGGATCAAAACTGGGGTGTTACAAATTTCACAGCTCTTGGAGAAAACTGCGAAATTTTGTGACACAAAAATTTATGGGCATCTTCACCATAATTGACATAACTTTCTCATGCGGAATCATAATTACAAAATTCTTGGCTTGTTGGAAAGCTTGTTACGAGGGCTATGTGATAACAGTATCTATAGTTTATTTTAGTTTGTATACTATTTATTCATCTTATGATGTTCAAAAATATATGGTTCATGCTTATGGGTTTCACTTGTGATGGCACATGTCTCTCATGGATAGAGTTCACATTTGATCTTAGTATGTGAACATTATATATCGGTATATATAATTGAAGTTATTATGGATGATATGATGATGATGTTTCGTACCTTTATGATATCTTATGATACACTTTATGATGATAATTCATGTGCTAATGATATACATTCTATGAATTTGATGCACTCCTATACAATATGATGTGCATGCATACAATAGTGTGATGATGCTCTCCTATGCATTATGATGTATACTTGATGTTGATGATGCATACATGGTGTACACTGAGATGATGATGATGCATATTTAATGATGATGATGCATACCTATGATGATGATGCATGATGATGCATGCCTTATGTTAAGTGAAATAATAACATAATTACTTGTTCAGTAATTGTGTATGATGACGTGTACAATGTTGTACATGAGTAGTGTATGGAAGTGAAATGACTTGTTGGTATACAAGGATGATTTGGTAGTGATCAGAGTGCAGAGGTTGTTAGCACCAGATTTAAATCTTGGTATAGGTTGGTTCAGTTGAGTAGGATTGGCACAGGTTTCCTTATGTGTAGTTGGTTTGACTCAGATTGGCTGAGTTGTATGAGAAGTTGGTTTGACGTAGGTGGAATGAGTTTGGTGTGTAGTTGGTTACACTCATATTGATTGAGTCAGATGATTTATTTGTACAATGTGATTGGATAGGTTATTGGTTTACGTATGGTGCAATGATGAGCAGTGATCAATTAATGATAAAGTGATGAGTTGATGAATAGTGATCAAATGATGAGAAATGTGATACAATAAACATTTATCAGTTGATGAGTAGTGATCAAATGATGAGCAATGGTTAGTAGTAGCAGTGGTTGTGCAATGTGGTACAGATTATGCAGTGTAGTACATGTGTTGATTAGCAGGCCCGCAGGATCAATGATATTTTGGTTTAGTAGTTTAGTGTCTATCTTATTATCTCGGTGGTAGGACGAGACAAGGAAAGGGGGTTGTAGTCTCCTTCTGGTTGTAGCCAGATAACTAGGGAGTTGTAGCTTCCTTCAAGTTCTAGCCTGTAAATCAGGGGGTTGTAGCCTCCTTATAGCTGTAGTTGGAAAGTTCATGTATTTTTAATAAGTGGGGTGTTTCCTCCTTCCAAGTATTTCTGGAAAACTATTTACTAAAAGGATTATGTGGTTTCCCCCCTAGGACTTGGGTTTCCACGGAAAAATATTGTGTATTGTGTTTCTATGTTTTCTATGTGATGATGATGATATGATGATGATAACAATGTTGATGATGATGATATGATGATGATAACAATGTTGATGATGATATAATGATAATGTGATAATGTGATAGAGTGATTTTCCTGAACAAAATTTGTTATGTGAAATCTAACTGCATGAGATGGCATGTGCATTGGAATATCAGTCTAAACCAATTCCTCATATTGAGGATATCCATATGAGCACATTCACCTCTTTTTCCACTAATAACATGTAGTGTTGGGTTGCCTCTCAAACCATTCATAGGAATGAGGAAAATTCCACTATGTGGATTCGTAGTGAACGTCAGGCCCCTGTACCTCTGATTACCAGATATAAGAAACATATTTTGTCCCGTGAGAAGGTCGATTCATTGGTTGCATTCCAATAGAAAGTTATTTCCACTTAGGTTAGTTTTATTTCTTGACAAGAGGCCTATGCCCTGAAAGGAAGCGATCATCGAGGGGAGGATTCTCCCATATCTTTAAAGGAAAAAGATCCATATTTCTTCAAGAATTTTAAGTATGCCTTGTCAAGAGTACCAGGTTATGCTAAGTGCATTGAAACATGTGGTCCAACCTGGTTAGGATTGAAATCTAGATTTCCACTCATCTGGTGGCCATATAGGAATTACAGGAATGTTTATAGGATGACCAAGAAGGTAGAAAGAGACAGTTGGGATAATTTAATTACAAGCAATGGATTTCTGCAGGCAGGGGAAAAACAAGGGTATTCCTTCAACCTTACTAATTTTTACAAAAAAATCTTGATTCTGAGTCAGATTCAGACTAGTTGGAGATGCTACTTAAGGCCATGCAATTGGATAGTTGAGGGGAGATGTTGGGCACCAGAAGTACCCTTTTTTCCTTACTTTGTTTATCCCTTTTCCCCTGTTTTTTCCTCCTATTTATGACTAAATCTTTATCCTTCCTAAGAGAAAAAACATAAAATACTTAAGATATAAATCATTATTACCTTTTTCATTAATGCTTGATTTTACTTATGATTATGGACTTTCTCTTTCATTTTTGTTGATTTGTTATTGGTTCATAAGAAAGATTTAGAATCTCTAGGTGCCCCAAGTGTAACAACACGCTGCATTTGGAGATGAATAATGCTTGGTGTCAGTTTCCCATTTTGATTATTCAGTCTATGTCGCTGATGAGAGAATCTCGGATGTCCTTCCACACATCTAGCTAAAACTTCCCAAGCATCTTTCCCCATTAGCTAGAACACGTTCGTCTTGTGAAACAGTTCAATTAAAAGTTCATTCATTGTTATAAACTGATCTTATATAATGTAATAATAGTTTTAACTATTGTTGTTTAACTCAACAGCCAGAAGATCATAAATCTTCATGGCTTCCCGATATTAGTGTAACCAAATTGTTCCATTTCTATATAAGTAGGAATAGGCAATTGGAGGCAGGGTTGGAAATTTGACAGAAGCCATAGCAGAGGATACTGTAATTGTACTTTGATCATTTTAAAAAAGGATCAACAATTCTCAATACTGATTTATTGTAGATCTCGTTAAGCCTTCGACGACATCTCTGTTCAAAGGTCAAGCCATGCCTTCTTACATAGTTGCTGGTAGTAGTAGATGTTTTAGTTTATTTATTTCCTTTTAGTGTGGGATTTTGGTTTGATGCAATTATAGACATCTGCAACAACGCTTATTAAACAATTGCTTTATCGTATTTCTGCTTGGATTGTTGCAATAGTTTGGTGTGATAGTCGATTGTGTAGGATAATCGTTTCTCTTTAGGCCAAGTGTGTTAATTAGTCATAGCTATTACATATAAGCTCAAATCCTATGTAGTATTCTAATTTATCTATTTACTGAATTAGATAGATCATTTCTTTTATGAACTTATTGTTTTGATTAATGGTTTTTGATTATTCTGGTTTGGTAAAATAGGGTTTAACTTCTTGTAAAACTAATTCTAGATTGATTCATTCTTAGATCATATAATGCATAATTGATATTGTAGGAATTAGAAGTCCTTTAAGTTCTTATATTGATAATTTAATTTGGTTTTTACAAGAAGATGAGTTGACTAAGCAATGATTAGGATTGAATGATTTGTATTTTATTAATCAGCTACTAAAATGTTTATGCATATATTTTGTGAGTTACCTTTGAAATAGAGAGACTTCCCTGGCTTGACAATTTATATTGAGCACTCTTCTTGTCACAAAAATTAATGACTATATAGAGTGACCAATAGGGTCTATGGCCCAAAATTTGTCTTGTTCGATGATTCAATAAACTAGTGTTTTAGTTAATAAGAGGCATTGCAATTTCTGTACTAAGGGGTCAACTTCGTAAATGCCACAGATATATTCTTTTGGTTAGCATTTACATGTGTTCCCTACCCAAAAACACCTGCAAGATCTTACATAACTTTGTTTTGTTTCCAATTTTGAATTATATGCCCCTCACATCAATTGACCATGTGTCCTTGAAAGGATTTAGGATACAAGTTGAAAATGGCCATAGAACAATGATAGTTGATATGATCAACAAACCATAAAATCCATTGGATTCTACACATAAAAATAGTTCCAAAGATTCCTCTCCCTTGTGGGTCCATGGCCTTAAACTTGTCTTTCTTGATGATCCCGTAAACTAGTGTTTTGGTTAGTAATATGTACTACAATTTCTGCACTAAGGGGTCGCCTTGGGAAATACCTTAATCATTAGATTATGGGTAGGTTCCCATATGGGATATACCAAAACACACCTCTAGGATATGACAGAACTCAATTATGCTTCCCGATTTGAATTATATCCCTCCAAAAGGTATTCACAATGTGTACCTCAAAGGCTTTAGGTTATGATATGACATCGGCCATAGAACAATGATGGTGTCTTAGATCAAAGAACCAATGACTCCGTTGGATTTGGTAAATTGAAATAGTGCTAGGGGTGCCTCTTCATCATGAGTCCATGGACAAAACCTTGTGTTGTTCGATGATTTGATAAATTAGGGTTTAGTTAGTAAGAAGTAGTGCAATATCTACACTGAGATGTCAATTTGGGAAATACCTCGAATGAGAACTTGTGGGTAGTGTTCCCATATGGTACCTACCTAATCACACATGTAAGGGATGACATAACTTATTTTTGCTACCCAGTTTGAATTCTAGGACACTGGCAGGGATTCACCATCTGTCCTTGAAAGGCTTTAGGTCGTGAGTTGAAACTAGCAATAGAATGATGAGGGTCGATCAAATCGATAGACTATCGATTCCTTTGGATTTGAGATGTTGGATTAGTGTTAGGGGTTCCTCTCCCTCATGGGTTCATTTCCCAAAACTTGTCTTGTTCGATGATTCCATAAACTAGGGTTTTGGTCAATAAGAGACAATGCAATTTCTAAACTAAGTGATCAACTTCAGAAATACCTCAACTAGGAGCTTGTGGGAAGTGTTCTCACATAGGCCATTCCCAAACACACTCATAGGAGATGAAAAAAGTATGTTTTACTGCTCGGTTTGAAATCTTTGTCACCACTTGGGATTTAATAAGTGTATGTTACACCCAAACGTTGTCCTTATGCTCAATCCCTTGAAGTTTCCTGGCCAAAATATATTTTGGAGGAGACTTTTTCTCAGTTCTAGGAGGCATGAATCCATCTCCTTTTGAAATTGAGCGTCATCCTTGCTTGATGCCTCTTGCATAGTGAAAAGGTGCGTTAAGGACACATGTTTCCTGAGGACAAGGAGCGTAGACACCTTCTACTAGTGCAAAATGAGTGTCAACACTATTAAAATAACAAAAAGAGAATATTTTGAGAACCTTCTAGATGAAAGTCCTCATGGAGGTTTATCCCAAGTCCTTGGAGTAGGTGGAATTTGTATCTCTCGCCTCTGGGGATGATCCCTCACATTCCTCCCAAAATATCTCAACCCGTTTGGGCCATCTTTGGCCTATATATACAAGCTTAATGGACCACCATAAGAGAGGACTAAGAGAGCACCTTTATGTTGCTAAAATCATTGTTGGTATAGGAGGCAAAGAGTGTAGATTTGTGAGTGAAATTTATAGAGTTTGTAGAGTGTGTGAAAGTGAGTCAAAGTCATTGTGAGAACAAAGATTCAACATCAAGGATTTGGTTTTTGTTTTCTTCTCTTTTCTTGTTAATACAAATGGGTTCCCCTTTCCCATGAATTATTTGTGTTGATCTCATTTATTCATTACTTTTCTCCTTGATCATTAGTATAGATCATTAAATTATCTTGTTGCTTTCACTTTTGTATCTTATTCCTTACATTCTTTTGCAAGTATAGTTGATCATAAAAGAATTCACAAGGAAAGGATCACCTTCTTAGTGAGGTAAGAAAGCTTGGCATTCAAGTAGTTTAAGAGTCTAGGGAGAGGATGCACTACTGTGAGTCTTTTGTTGTATATCTTCTTCATGTAAAATAGGGAAACAATATTTGTCTGCATTGATTGAGAATTTTCAATAACAATGTCCCTAAAAGGATTTAGGCTATGAGTTGAAACTAACCATAAAATGATGACAATGGATTGAATTAGTCAGTCATCGACTATTTTGCATTTAAAAAATTAGAAATTTCCTTCTTTGAGGATTCCATAAAATAGGTTTTGGGTGAGTAAGAGGCACTATAATTTTTGCACTAAGGGTCAACTTGGTAAATACCTCGACCATAAGGTTGTGGGTAGAGTTCCCATGTGGCCCTTCCTAAACACACCTACAGGAGCTGACATAACACAACTATGTTTCCCAGTTTGAATTGTATGCCCATGGTAGGGATTCCCCATAGGTGACTCACCTTATTGACCAATACCTTATCGTGTTCATTCATAAAGGGGTTTTTTTTAATTATGAAAAGTAAGTTCAATATATTGTAGGTATTGGGGGGAGTGGGGTAGGGTATTGGGGGTTTATAGGTATTGCGAGGTATAAAAAGGGTAATCTAGTAAAAATAAGGGATACATTGTAAAAATAAGGTTTTTTTAATTGGAAATATGTATTGGGATGGAGACTCAACAAAAGGATTTTGGTAGGTATTTCTGAATATCTAGTGAAATTAAGGGTATTATTTAGTATCCTATGAATGAAGGCGCCATGGTATAGTTTCCTAAGTCAAGACCTTGGGATTCCCCATATGTCCCTAAAAGGATTTAGGCTACAAGTTGAACTTGTATATTGAAATATGAAGGTGAATTGAATTAGAGAACTGTCAAATTTATTGGATTCAAGACATCGAAATAGTTCTAGGGTTTCCTCTCCCCAATGGGTCTATGGCCTAAAACTTTTCTTCTTTGACAATTCCATAAACTAGGATTTTGTTCATTAAGAGGTAGTGCAATTTCTACGAAAAGGGGTCAACATGGGAAAAAACATGATCCAGAGCTTGTGAGTATTCTGACCATGTGGACCCTACCTAAATTCACCTCCAAGAGCTCATAGAACTTAGTTGTGCTACCCGTTTTGAGTTCTATGCCCCAATACAAGGAATCACCATGTGTCCTTGAACGACTTTAGGTTGTGAATTGAAACTGGCCATAAAAAGATGATGGTGGCTCTAATTGTAGAACCATTGAATCCATTTGATTCAAAAATAGGAATAGTGCTAAGGATACGTCTCCCTCATGGTTCCATGGTCTGAGACTTGTCTTGTTCGATGATTCCATAAACTAGGATTTTGTTCAATAAGAGGTGGTGACATTTATTCACTAAGGGGCCAACTTTGGGAATACCTTGACTGAGAGATTGTGGGTATTATGCCCATTTTTTATCTACCCAAACACACTTGCAAGAGCTGAAAAAACTCATTTTTTCTAACTGGTTCGAATTATATGCCCCCAACATGGATTCACCTTGTGTCCCTAAATGGCTTTAGGATGTTAGTTAGTTGAAACTGGCCATAGGATGATGATGGTGGCTCATATAAGAGAACCATCAATTCTAATGGATTTTGGACATTGGAATAGTGATATGTGTGCCTCTCTCCCCTAGGTCTATGGCCTAGAGATCATCCTTTTTGACAATTTAAGAATATATTGTTTCTCTCAATAAGAGGCAATGCAATTTTTTCACAAAGTGATCAAAGTATTATAATTTATCATTTAATTTATCACTAAATTTAATTTATCATCTTCAATGAATACTTATATTGCACTAAAACACTTGCCAAGTACCTTATCATAATGTACTCTAATGGTGATGTTGACAATGGGCATGTTGATGGTGACATTGGACATGATGGAAACGATGGTGAATATTAGCATGAGGATGATGATGATGGAGAGGATGTTGATGGTGACAATGAGCATGAGGATGGTGATGGGTGATGGATGAGAATCTTATGGTCTACTTAGATGAGAGAAAAAAAAAAGACAACAATCCATGGTGAAGCTGGTGCAATTTATCAAGTTGTTTATGAATATGAAAATCGAGGCATGAAGGGTGTTGGGGACAATGGACATGGTGATGGTGATGGTGACAATGAACATTATGGCAATGATGGTGATAATGGGAATGAGGATGGGGCTGGTGACGGTGAAACCGATTCAGTGAGGATGGTGATGGTGGCAATTAGCATGAGGATGATGGTGGATGATAGATGATGGATGAATATGGTGATGGTGACAACATGAGCATGAGAAAAATGAGGCATCATGGTGGTGGTGAAAATGGGAATGGTGATGATGAAGCATGCTAGTGATGTGAAAATGGGCATGATGATGTTGATGGTGACAATGAGGATGATGGCGACGATTATTATAATGGGCATGAGGATGGGGATGGTGATGGATGATGGATTAGAATCTTATGGTATACTTAGATGAGAGAAAAAAACAAAGACAAAAAATCCATGATGAATCTTGCGCAATTTATCGAGTTATTTATGGATATGAAAATTGAAACATGAATGGCTATGGTGATGGTCATGGTAATAATGAGCATGATGGCAACGATGGTGATAATGGGAGTGAGGATGGGGATGGTGATGATGACAATGAGCGTGAGGATGGTGGTGGATAATAGATGATGGATGAATATGGTTATGGTGACAACATGAGGAAAATGAGGCATCATGGTGATGGTGACAATGAGCATGGTGATGATGAAGCATGTTAGCATTGGTGACAATGGGAATTGTGATGATGAAGCATGTTAGTGATTGTGACAATGGGCATGGTGAAGGTGATGGTGACAGTGAGCATGATGGAAATGATGGTTATAATAGGGATAACAAGTATCACTGTGACAATGTTATAACTGAGATATCCATGCAATCGTCCAAGCTATCAAACAATGGAAAAAATACATATATAAACATTATTGGACACACATGTATTATCACACTGAATACTTCTTGACACTAGTAAAAAATGAGGAATTAGCTACTAGGTGACTTAAAATTCTAGTCACCACAGGTTTTCCAAGTGATTTACTACTAAATATGAGCAATTTTGATTGACCCAACTATAAACGACTAAAATTAACGACTAATTTACTCACCAGTTAACAAATATGACTAGATAATAAGTGACAGAGTTAAAAATGACTAAAATAAATGACTAATTTAGTCACGACATAAAAAATGACTAGCTAGAAGAATATGAATTAGTCATTTATGTTAGTCATTTTTAATTGTGTCATGGAAAATTGCAAATTTGGCAATGAAGTGTAATTTTTGTAAGTTGTCTACCTTCTATTAGTAATATTAGTGCCATGCACCTCGATCTTCAGAGATCCAACAAAGCAATTGCATGAACTTTTAGCCTTATGGGGGCTTTTATGGTTCGCAAAAAAAAAAATTCTCTAGCTTTCTATTTTTGGCAAATCAAAGGTCATGATAATTGATTGGGCCAGAGGTCTCACCAATTTGCAGTCACTGATTTATGATTGTTGGTTGAAAAGGATTGGGATCCTAAAGAATTTTTTTCTTTCTTTATCCTTCAGGCACCTGTATAGAGAGTTCAATTCTGACGCAGACAACCTATCAAATCTTGCGATAGGAGACTGCCCTGGTATTCTTCACTAATTATGTAATTAGTACTCAAACAGAATCATGATTATTGAAGGTCGCTTTACCTGCTTCTAGTTTCTCCATTCTGGTTTTTCCTTGGACTGTTTTAGGTTGTATTTGCATGACAACTCTCCAGAGCCCTGCTATTTTTTGTCTCACAGTTATTTTGTCTTTTCTGCATTTTTGCTTTCTACAGGTTGATGGGTAGAATCCCTCTCATTTATTTTTGGATATTGTACTATTTTCCCCAGGGCTTCAATATTGTCTTCTATCCTACTTTGAAGGGGATTTTACATGAACAACTATGATGTAATTTTGATTCTTATGAATAACAAATTACATATTTTTTTACAATGAAAAAAAACCATTAATATAAAAAGATCCCACCATGTTTCTTTCTATATTTAGAAAAAAAATTTAAAAAGCTATATTTTTGTAATATCAGGATTCGGAATAGCCGCAGATATCATTTTAAATATCGACGTTTCGGGTCCACAACAGGACTCATCATCAGGATGGTGTGATGTGAAGAAGAGTAGGCGATCTCAGTCTTTATTAATACTTACTTGCAGAGAGTCATACGTAAAAATTTTTGGTAAGGTTTTGGTTTTTTGATGTCGGCTTAAGAAAAGGTTAAATTAAAAAGTTCAAGGAAATATTTTAAAAAGTCTTTCATATTCAATTCTTAATATTTTCAGAAAAGCTGTATTGTGAAAGAT
>LPNX010476470.1:22616-40290 GCA_001517045.1 Pseudotsuga menziesii | reverse complement strand
TATATATATATATATATATATATATATATATATATATATCATCCTCTGATTCTATCCCTAAGGTTTCTGTAGATGACAATTTTCATCACCATATATAGAGATCTTAAATTCTAGTGCCATTAAGTTAGCAAACTCATGACTTAACTTATCATCATTACAACCAAAAATGATATCGTCTCCACAGACAACGGTAACTAGAATCCCACTCTTCTCTATTTTCAAATAGATATTTCTATTTGCAATGCATCTTTTGAAACCTTGTTGAAAGAGATACTCGTTTAAGAGTTCATACCAAGCCCTTGGGGCTTGTTTTAACCCATAAAGATCCTTTTTTAGACTCCAAACATTGTCCTCCTTTCCATGCAAATTGAAACCATCAAGTTGTTTAGTGCATACTTCTTCATGTAAATCTCTTTTCAAGAAAGTGGATTTCACATCCATCTAATAATATACCTTGAAATTTTTGAAGCATGAGTAAGAAAAGAACATTCTGATTGCCTCCATTCAAGAAACAGGAGAAAACGTTTCATTGAAGTCAACTCCTTCAACCTGTGCATATCCTTTGCATACAAGTATAGACTTATTCCTTACTATTTCTCCTTCTTCACTCATTTTATTTATGTAAATCCATTTAGTTCCTATGAAATTCTTGTCCTTTGGGTGTGAGACCAATTCCCAAGTACCAATATTTTTGTGAACTACAGAGATATAGCTTTGACATGTTTTGAAAGTGTCAAGTGAGAGATGTCATTAATGTTTTGATCATTGGTCATCCACTTGATGACTAAAGAATCCCTAAATACCTAAAGATCTGTAATTTTCAGATGATGGGCTAGTCTAAATAGAGCTCAGGGTGCAAGAAGCTCAGCTCATTTTTTAGTACCTTGACCTGCATTAGCAATTAAATGAAAATAGTGTTGTTTCTACAGGAAGAGGATGTCTGTAATACGACATATTATCATCCCTTTGGCATGCTCCACAACTTCTTGAATGTGAAGTATTCCAGGCTCCCTATCCAGCCCCTCACTAGAGAGTTTGTCTGCAGTTGTGGTCAATTTCCCTACATATGTGTAGGTAAGATATTTTTGTGAACTGCAAAGATATAGCTTTAACATGTTCTACAAGTGTCAAGTGAGAGATTTCATTGATATTTTGATCATTGGTCATCCACTTGATGACTAAAGAATCCCTGAATACCTGAAGATCTGTAATTTTCAGATGATGGGCTAGTCTAAACAGAGCTCGGGGTGCAAGAAGCTTAGCTCAGTTTTTAGTACCCCGACCTGCATTAGAAATTAAATGAATATAGTGTTGTTTCTGCAAGAAGAGGATGCCTCCAATATGACATATTATCATCCCTTTGGCATGGTCCATTGAAATAGGCCCAAGTAAATGTCTTGTCCACAGTCAACTTCCCAATTATCTGTGGCTTAGATGGATTTCCTTGTTAATAATAGAACTGGGTAGTAACAATAATATGGGATGATACCTGAAAAGGGAGACGAAGTCTTCCTTCAAATTGACTAAATTTGGACATCGACCAAATGCTCCAAATTGAGATATAGTGAACAGCTTGAAATGCCTTAGATTGGGGCATTATTGTGTCAATCCATTTGCAGACATCCTTATAACATTGAATAGAATAACAAAAAGAAGTAAAAAAATGAGTAACATCTTTTCTCTCCATTTTGCACAAATAGTATAGACTTGCACAATATTTTTGTTTCTCTTGCAAATAATCCCATGTTGGAACCTTTTGCAGAAGATTGACCCACATGAATACCTTAGGTTTTTTAGGGGCTCAAATATTCCTTATCAGTGAATACCATTAAACTGCATCTTGATCGTTTATGGCCATCATCACCTATTACGTAATAACCCGAGTCTTAAGAGAGTATTGACTGTCATTGGGATTTTTCTATAATTGTTTATCAGACTCTTCATGCGATCTAATATGACCCTGCTTTAGCTCAGTGATAAACTAGACCAGATGTCAACATACATTTCCTCCAGACCTAAATTGTATATATACCTTGTTGATACATGTAGTGAACTATTGCTTATGGGAGAATATATTGTTGTTCCATCCCATTATTGCATCCAAACATGCCTTCACATGTGACCCATCCTAGACTTGCCAAAGCAGGTGAGTGCCAGTGATTGAAAAGGCTAGTGCTCAAGGATTTCCAATTATTTGAAGCATGTTTGTGAATCTCGAAAGGGTTGTGGATCCAATCTAGGAATTTTAGGTTCCAAGTACTTCTGAACCTCAATTCTCTTCCATAGACCCTCCTTGGACATCAAGTTCTAAATTTTTTTAGCTGTCAGTGCATGTGACCAAAAGTGAATAACTGCTTCTAATCCCAACCACCCTCATTCTTTGGTTTTGAGATCGGTTTCCATCTTGCTAATGGAAACTAATATTGTCATATTTTCCTCTCCAAAGAAAATCAGAACAAATCTTTCTAATGTTTTCCAAACCAGCTTGAAGAATGTGGGCTAGGAAGAACCAACACACTGGGATTACTTCTAAAACATATTTGACAAGTATCAAATTTCATCCCCTGGACAACCATATATGAAACCATAAGTGGATTCTTCTTTCTATTTTGTTTTCCAACCATCCCTAATCTTTTATTCCATAACCATTTGGTTTTAATATAAATCTATGTATTTTAGACCTTCCTGCAGGATCCACATATATGAATTGGAATAGATGGATCAACCTTTTAGACATGTCCTCACTGATGCAGCTAAAACTGATAGAATATTTCTCCAGGTTGATATTGTATTTGATGCTATGCAGTAAAGATGTAAAATATCACAAAACATCTTTTCCTCTTCAAGTGTGCCATTAACAAATAGTAGACCATCATTTGTCATGGAATTGTTATTTCCCCATTACAGTATTTAATGTTGATCATCATTGTGTCAATCGGGATTCAACATTTGAATTTATTCAATGCAAAAATCTACCTCTAGACTGACTCCCACTCCAAAATTCTCAGGGTTTCTATCCAGATCTGACGTGGGGAGTCACTTTGTATCTCTTATCCAAAATTTTGTTTTGTGCAAAATATTAAAATAACCCTCCGACAAAGAGGGGAATAAACCATTGGCTCATGAACAGGGACCTCCCTATAGAAGTTAGACCCCCTATATTCAAACACCTTTTGTTTCTCCAAGGGACCATCGGTATAGTCCACTAGTTGAACATCCTCTGCTTCTATCCCTAGGGTTTCTGTAGATGACTTTTTTCATCACCATATATATATATATCATCCTCTGCTTCTATCCCTAGGGTTTCTGTAGATGACATTTTTCATCACCATATATATATATATCATCCTCTGCTTCTATCCCTAGGGTTTCTGTAGATGACATTTTTCATCACCATATATAGACATCTCGAATTCTAGTGCCATTAAGTTAGCAAACGCATGACTTAACTTATCATCATTACAACCAAAAATGATATCTCCTACACAGACAACAATAACTAGAATCCCACTCTTCTATGTTTTCAAATAGATATTTCTATTTGCAATGCATCTTTTGAAACCTTGTTGAAAGAGATACTCATCTAAGAGTTCTTACCAAGCCCTTAGGGCTTGTTTTAACCCATAAAGATCCTTTTTTTGACTCTAAACATTGTCCTCCTTTCCATGAAACTTGAAACCATTAGGTTGTTTAGTGCATACTTCTTCATGTAAATATCTTCTCAAGAAACTAGATTTCACATCCATCTAATAATATACCTTGAAATTTTTGAAGCATGAGTAAGAAAAGAACATTCCGATTGCCTCCATTCGAGAAATAGGAGAAAAAGTTTCATTGAAGTCAACTCCTTCAACCTATGCATATCCTTTGTAGACAATTACAGACTTATTCCTTATTATTTCTCCTTCTTCATTCATTTTATTTATGTAAATCCATTTAGTTCCTATGAAATTCTTGTCCTTTGGGCGTGAGACTAATTCCTAAGTACCAATATTTTTGTGAACTATAGAGATATAGCTTTGACATGTTCTGAAAGTGTCAGCTGAGAGATGTCGTTAATGTTTTGATCATTGGTCATCCACTTGATTACTAAAGAATCCCTGAATACCTGAAGATCTGTAATTTTCAGATGATGGGCTAGTCTAAACAGAGCTTGGGGTGCAAGAAGCTCAGCTCAGTTTTTAGTACCCTAACCTGCATTAGCAATTAAATGAAAATAGTGTTGTCTCTGCATAAAGAGGATGCCTCCAATATGAAATATTATCATCCCTTTGGCATGCTCCACAACTTCTTGAATGTGAAGTATCCCGGGCTACCTATCCATCCCCTCACCAGAGAGTTTGTTTGTAGTTGTGGTCAATTTCCCTACATATGTGTAGGTAAGATATTTTTGTGAGCTGCATAGATATAGCTTTGACATGTTATACAAGTGTCAAGTGAGAGATTTCATTGATGTTTTGATCATTGGTCATCCATTTGATGACTAAAGAATCCCTGAATACCTGAAGATTTGTAATTTTGAGATGATGGGCTAGTCTAAACAGAGCTCGAGGTGCAAGAAGCTCAACTCAGTTTTTAGTACCCTGACCTACATTAGACATTAAATGAATATAGTGTTGTTTATGCAGGAAGAGGATGCCTCCAATACGACATATTATCATCCCTTTGGCATGCTCCATCGAAAAAGGCCCATGTAAATGTCTTGTCCACAGTCAACTTCCCAATTATCTATGGCTTAGATGGATTTCCTTGTGAATAATAGAATTGGGTAGTAACAATAATATGGGATGATACCTGAAAAGGGGGAGGAAGTCTTCCTCCAAATTGAATAAAGTTGTGCATCGGCCAAATGCTCCAAATTGAGATATAGTGAATAGCTTGAAATGCCTTAGATTGGGGCATTATTGTGTCAATTCAGTTGCAAACATCCTTATAACATTGAATAGAATAGCAACAAGAAGTAAATAGATGAGTAACATCTTTTCTCTCCATTTTGCACAAATAAGATAGACTTGCACGATATATTTTTTTTTCTTGCAAAAATATCCCATGTTGGAACCTTTTGCAGAAGATTGAGCCACATGAATACCTTAGGTTTTTTAGGGGCTCAAATCTTCTAGATCAGTGAATACCATTAGACCACAGCTCATGAACAGGGAACTCCCTAGAGCAATTAGACCCCCTATATTCAAACACCTTTTGCTTCTCCGAGGGACCCTCACTATAGTCAACTAGTTGAACATCCTCTGCTTCTATCCCTAGGGTTTCTGTAGATGACATTTTTCATCACCATATATATATATATATATATATATATATATATATATATCATCCTCTACTTCTATCTCGAGGGTTTCTGTAGATGACATTTTTCATCACCATATATAGACATCTCGAATTCTAGTGCCATTAAGTTAGAAAAATCACGACTTAACTTATCATCATTACAACCATAAATGATATCGTCTACACAGACAACGGTAACTAGAATCCCACTCTTCTCTATTTTCAAATATATATCTCTATTTGCAATGCATCTTTTGAAACCTTGTTGAAAGAGATACTCGTCTAAGAGTTCATACCAAGCCCTTGGGGCTTGTTTTAACCCATAAAGATCCTTTTTTAGACTCCAAACATTGTCCTCCTTTCCATGCAACTTGAAACCATCGAGTTGTTTAGTGCATACTTCTTCATGTAAATCTCTTTTCAAGAAAGTGGATTTCACATCCATCTAATAATATACCTTGAATTTTTTTAAGCATGAGTAAGAAAAGAACATTCTCATTGCCTCCATTCGAGAAACAGGAGGAAAAGTTTCATTGAAGTCAACTCCTTCAACCTATGCATATCCTTTGTAGACAAGTATATACTTATTCCTTACTATTTCTCCTTCTTCATTCATTTTATTTATGTAAATCCATTTAGTTCCTATGAAATTCTTGTCCTTTGGGCGTGAGACTAATTCCCAAGTACCACTTCTTTCAATTTGTTCAATTTATTCCTACATGGCTTTATTCCTATACAAAACGATGCAATAGGAGGAAGTTTGAGGCACATCTTGTCTCAGCAACTTTCAATGACCCCAGCTTGAAGAATTGTCAAAAAAATGGCTTCAAGGTGATGATGGTTTATGATGGTTTATGATGATTAGTAGAACTATTAGTGGTACTTATGCTAGATATTATTATAACTAGTAGTGCTACAGATTGACAACAGTGCTACTTATTAGTGCTACCTATTAGTAGAACTAGTAGTGCTACAGATTGACAACATGTCCCATGCAACAAAATTTGAGGAAATTTTATATGGAAGATTATAGTCACTATAACTACTAAATTTGAGGAAATTTTCTAGCTCACTATGACATGCTTCAAGACTTCCCCATACACAGTCCAATGTCAGCTCCAATATCAGACCTCAGTCTGCTCACAAATTTGCCATTGTCTTTCTTAAATGTCTTCTTCAAGGCAGCTCCTGACTTATTGCTGCATCGGAATTTGAAAATGATTTATGATTAATGTTGATCCTTTGTGTTTTTTCTCTATGTATTGGTTTTGATGCATATCAATAAAAGAAAAGATAGATGAAAATAGTGGAAAGTTAGAGTTAACATATCAGTTTTATAATTGAATGCAGGAAATTGAAGATGAGTTAACGACCAATTTTGACAACTGTTGACTACCATGCATATGACAAGAGAATAGCCGATTGAAAGAGCTTGCTTAATTATGCATGTCCATGTAATTATTGTTGTGGTGGGAAGATGAGAAAAAGACAAGTGATTTATGAACATATGCTAAAATTTGGTCATACCGGGATTATCCCTTTCCCTCAAAATTATTATCCTGATAGTTTACATTTGCATAGCATGAGAGACGTAGAGGTGCCAAACATAAACGAAGAGGCAACAAACACAGATGGAGAATTCAGAACCTTAGATGAAGGGATTGAAGTGGATAGAATGTTGAGTGAGGGCTTCAAGGATGATTGGTAGAAGTTCATGGAGGATGCTTCAAAACCTGTGTATGATACTTGCAAGTTCACTCATTTAACAACAATTCTTGTACTCCTTAATTTGCAAACAATGCATGGTTGGACAAATGAGAGCGTTGATGAGTTATTGGCATTTTTACATGAGTTGTTACCACCTAAATCCACATTTCCAACAAAATGGAGAGAATGTAAAACACAAATATGTAAGCTAGGATTAGGGTATGAAAACATTCACACATGTGTGAATGGTTGCATATTATTTCGCAAAAATATTGCAAGTGAGACGGAATGTACTAAATGTAAAGAAGGGAGGTATAAACCAGGGTTGAAATCAAATTAAACTCCTAGAAAGGTTCTTCAACACTTTCCAATAATCCCATGGTTGCTTCAAATGTATATATGTCAAGACATTGCTGAGTTGATGCAATGGCATGCCCAAAATAAGAGCACTGATAGAAAACAATGATTTGTGGCAGATTCTAAGATGTGGATGGAATTTGACAACAGATGGCCCGATTTTTCCCAAGATCCTCGTAATATGAGGCTTGGTTTAGCTATAGATGGTGTGAACCCATTCTCAGATCAAAGTACTAAATGGTCAACTTGGCCAGTGTTTTGAATAAATTATAACTTACCTCCATGGTTAGAAACCAAACCATTCGTCTTGATCTTGTCATTAATTATACTAGGAAAGAAAAGTGTGACTTAAGATACAATTGATGTGTATTTAGAGCCATTATTTGATGAGCTAGAAGAATTGTGGAAAGGAATTGAAGCAATTCAAATTTTATGGGATGGCCATTCTATCCAGTTCACTTTAAGAGCTTCTTTATTGTTTACAATACATGATCTTTCTGCATATGGCACATTGACTAGTCTAAATGTTCATGGATACCATGGATGTCCGGCTTGCATGTTTAAGGCTTTTGTGAGACACTCAAGTAGTTTGCGTAAGTGAATTTATTGTGGACATCGTGCCTACCTTAAAATGGAGCATCCATATTGTCGACAAAAGTCATGTTTCAATGGTCAAGAAGAGAATCGTGAAGCACCATTGGCAATAACAAGTGATTACATTATTGATAATGGAGAAAAAAGAATGTAGTTTATTAAGGATGGTGGAATTTGTGGTAGTAAAAATGATCCACTTAATGATAGTGGTGTAAAATGATTGTGCATATTCTATAAGTTGCCATACTTTAAGCATATATCCATTAGGCATACTTTTGACTTTATGCATACTGAGGAAAACATAGCTTTTTCTATTATAGAAACTCTTTTTGGTGCATATGATACAGTGTCATCATGCCTAGACCTTGAACAACTAAAGATTCGGTGAAATATTTGGGTTGAAAAATGTGGTGATGGAAAATATAGAAAGAATATTGCTCCTTATGTGTGGACAAAGGAACAATGTGCACAGTTCTTAAAGTTGATGTCTCAGACTCGCTTTCCTACTGGATATGTAAGTAGTATTATTAGAAGACAAATTGACAAAATAGCTTAAGAGGCCTCAAGACCCATGACTATCATGTCATAATCGAGGATATTTTACCTATTGTGGTCATATCAAGTTTGGAAAAGGGGCCAAGATTGGAAATTATAAGGTTGGGCCTAATATTGAAGAGAATGAGTTTGCATGTGCTAGATCCTTCAAACTTTGATAATTTGAGGGAAGAGGTTATTGAAGTCCTTTGCTTATTGGAACAAGAATTTCCACCAACAATATTCAATATTTCTATGCATCATCTTATACATCTAGAAAATGAACTAGAGCATTGTGGCCCAATAAGAACGATATGGATGTATCCTATAGAACGATATATGAAGCTTCTGAAAAAGTTTGTAAGTAATAACGTAAAACCAGAAGGTAGCATGTGTGAGGGATATTTAATGCAAGAGGTCGTAGGTTTTTACACAGAGTATATGAAGGATTCTAGCAGTGTCAATCGGCGTGTATGGGATGATGATGAATATGAGAGAGTTGCAGGTGAAGTATTAGAAGGAAATGGACATCGCTTCAAGCTATCAAATGAAAAAAGAAATTCGATACATGCCTATGTTCTTCAAAACACATCCACATTTGATAAGTGGCGCAGGTTAAATTTATTTACATGATAATTTTTCTATTTAATTTCATCTAATAGCAAAATTATTTTCATTCTTACTATCATGTTTGTTCATATTCTATGCAGAAAATACAAAGAAGAGATTCAAACAGGGACGCAGCCATGTCGAAAGCGTAGACTTCAAGAATCTAATATTGGAGGTGGTCCAAATTTTCCAAAATTTGATGATTGGATTTCTGATGCAATAAATTATGCACAACAACAAGGTCAATATCTAACGATTGAGGAAATGGATCTTTCACAACCTCCTCATATATATGCTTACGGTTTCAATGGGATGTGGGCCTATGTTAGTCATTTAAGAGTGGAAGAAAAGGACACATGAAAGGTAAATTGTGATTGTGTTGTTAGTGCTGAATTTCATCATGACACTGGTAAGAATTTCTATGTTGGATTCATACACGAAATTATTAAAGTTGATTATGGTGAAACTAGTCCTATATTATTAAATTGTAAATGGATCAAACCATTTACAATACAACATGATGAGTATGGATTTTTACGTGCAAATACATGTCAAATCTTATCAAAGACCGATGAGCTGTATGTTTCCCCTCTTCAAATTAACCAAGCATTTCTAATTGACGATATAGCAAGCCTAGGATGGTCATATGTCATTCAAATGGAGCCTTGTTCAAAAAGGAAATTTATGCAATGTGTTGATATGATCGTTGATGGGTAGTGTAATAGTTTACAAGAAACTTTGGAAGAATAAGATGAAGATGTCAATAGAGTATTTGAAGAAGAAACTTTTCTTCCCAATGAAGAGCTCGAGATAGAGAATGTAATGCATGGTCAGGAAAATCTCTTGTATGAGGACAGTGAAGAAGATGAAGCAGATGCTTACATAAGTGATCAGGATTGTGATCTTGATTCCAATGCAAATGATAATGATGATGACTTGTCCAATGACTTTATGGAATAAACTTTCCCTATGTAAATGGATTTTATTGTTTTGGCCATTGGGATTAGGTAGCCAAAGGGTTTTACTAAACTTTGTATGGAATTTATCCTTAATGATATTTGATATGCAACATTTTCATTTTTGTTTCTGATCATCTCTACATACACGATATATGTGGGTTATTATTTTCATGTTATACTTCTTTTCAGTACTGTGATTCCAATGGGCTCCAGTTAGTGTTTGCTGTTGTCATGAGAATTTGAATTTAGATATTTTATAGTCATTGTTTGCACATGCACTAATGGTTTTACTAAACTTTGTATGGAATGCATCCTTAATTATATTTGATATGCAAAATTTTCATTTTTATTTCTGTTAATCTCTACATACACGATATACATGGGTTATTATTGTCATGTTCTACTTATTTTCAGTACCGTGATTCCAATGGGCTCCAGTTAGTGTTTGCTGCTGTCATGAGCATTTGAATTTAGATATTTTATAGTCATTGTTTGCATATGTGCTAATGGTTTTACTAAACTTTGTATGGAATTTATCCTTACTGATATTTGATATGCAAGATTTTCATGTTTGTTTTTGTTCATCTCTACATAGACGATATACGTGGTTTATTATTGTCATGTTCTACTTCTTTTCAATACTGTGATTCCAATGGGCTCCAGTTAGTGTTTGTTGTTGTCATGAGCATTTGAATTTAGATATTTTAGAGTCGTTGTTTGCATATGCACTAATGATTTTTTTAAGAGAAATTTTGGACATATAGGCTATGAAAAATAAGGGGTTGAAACGTAAAAGTGACCCCAACAAAGATGAAAATGTGACAGAATACGAGCGTGCTCGTAAAGACCACATCAAAAGAAATGAAGAGTATTTGTCAGCCCTTGGTTTTGGAAATAGGTAAGTAGTTACTCCTTGTACCTTTTCACTTCTATGCATATTTGATGAAAGTTTTATATAATCTATTTCATGATGTAGGCCATATATGCTTTTGATTCTAATTGGTAATTTTTTTCCCTTATAGGGGAATGTTGGATTCTACCAAAAATGATCATTAGAAACAAAATGCAAGCAAAGAAAAATCACTGCCAGCTCGTAGAAGAAAATGCCTTGGTAGACCAATACATGAAGATGAATTTAATGATAATAATGATCAACTTCCTCATATATCAGATGATAATGTCCAAGATTTGTATGAAAAAGTGGCATCTTCTGGAGAATTAGGCTTGCGAGATATTTTTTTAAAATTAAAGCAAAGATTTGAAGGCTCATCTGAGGGGATTGGTGACCTAGCAAGTGCCACACCTATTGAGCAGATTCCTGATCTAACTAGTGAAAGAATTGTTGAGGGGATTGGTGAGCTACCTATTGCCATAGCTGTTGTCTCCAATTATGAGAACCAATTAAGCCTTCTTCCTTAGAAAAAACACCAATTACATCTCCTCAAAGGGACATGCTAGGAAATGAAACTGCTATATCCACAAATATGAGTGGTTTTTCAATGCCCAAAACTAGTTCTAAAGATCCATCACCTTTCATCAGAAGGTGCAGAATTATTCAAGGCTTGTATAGGAGCGCACAAAGGGAAGAAAAAGAAAGAAAATCAAAGGGGAAGAAGGCTTATGTGGTCGAGGTAATAGATGGAGAGCCTACTGGAGAAAACGTTTCAAGGTGATCCTCAGAGTTGGGCATGAGAATAAGGTCTTATTTGGATGTTACCAAATCCACCTTTACAGATCAAGATCCAAGAAATGTTGATCTAGTGATCCAACAAATGGAAAATGTTTTTGAGATGGTTGGTGGTAGGATTTCTGTTAAATATTACAAGTATAGAATGATAGTTTTGATGAATAATTTTAGGCATGAATGCAGAGTATTTGTCTCACTCTGCCCTAAATGGGTCATAGCATCAACTGAATGGATATTTAGTTTTGACATTGAGGAATCATGCTCATTGTTTCCCATAAGGTGTTCACTTAGTTTTTCATGAGGGTTTATGGGTTGGTTTCTGAGTTTTCTGGGAAATTAAACTTCTTATATCTCTCTCAACGGTTTCATCTAGTGACAAATCCAAAACTATTCATTTTTCCACTGACATGGCATTTTTCACAATGCCTTTGTAGGGTGAGAAATCCAAAACTCCTTGCTTTTCCACCAAAGCAGCAATTTCCTGTAATGCCTCTGTGCTATATATGCTTCCCCACATTATCCATGTCAGTCCCACCAAGTAATGACTTTAATGTCCCCTAAATTTATAAACATCCAAAAACAACATCATTTTCTTGAGAGGATCTACCCATATTACAAATTCGTGCTTCCACATTCAGAAAATCCCCAGTTATTAGATACTTAGTAATCTTCTCCTTCTCTTCATCCCCTGCATCACACAAATCATGACTGCCTTTCACTTCTTTTTTCTCATCAGACATCAAATCTGACACTGAACAAACTACCTCAGTTACTGGATTCTTGCAGTCAACCTGTGTCACATGCATCTCTATATCATTTACATCAATCACCAACTCCAAAATCCTATGAATATTTACAAATGCAATATATTCATGTGCAGTTACTCCAGCATACTCACTTCTTTCATCTAGTAGGATAACACTTTGAAGGAACTCCTCTTTGACATGCTTCATAGAAAAACCTAACACCCAATGGCTTTCTGTATGTCCCAAAACATCTATCACTTCATGAGAATATCCATTCATAGTGTTATTCTCTCTTGCCCCCTCAACTAACCTATCCCTATTTCTTGAAAACTCACACATTTTATCTTTTATTTTATCATTTGCATCCAGATTATTAAGGCAGGCTACAAAGATCCACTGTTTCTCCCCATCTACTAATTGGTCTAGAACTCCTTGAATTTTGGATGCTAAATGATCCTGCTAAGAAGGAACTTTGGCATGAATTGTTGTCTAATATTCCTTGCTTACATCAAATATCAAATCTGGCTTTTCCTCGATGTCTTCCAGAACAGTATGCTCAGGTGAAACAACTGAATGTGTCTGATTACTCTCATCTAACAAAGATTTTGGGGTTCCTCTCATTGCCACTCATACAATAGCCTCCTGGGAACCTTTTCTTGAGACTCCACTTAATTCCTCCACAGCAACCCAATCCTCCAATGAATTGTTCCTCCACATTTTCTTTCTTATTTTCATGTAATAAAAAATCTGGCATCCCTTGAATCTGAGTGTGTTTAAAATATTTTCTCTCTTGATGAGAAGATACATCAAAGGTGGCATTGTCCAACCTATTTTCAATCCTTGTGAATGGACACAAATCTCCTCCTCGTTTATTCCCTGCCTCCATCCAGTTCTTGCTTCTAATAGACATTTTGTCTTCTGTCTCATTTGATGTACAATCTTCTGTTATTTTTATATTCAACGTCATAAAACCATAATGGGAAGCCTCTTGCACATTGTTCTCATCTCTTTTAAACGAGCATAACTCTGACAGTCCTTGCATTTCTGGAGAAAGAATATCTTCCTGTGAAACCCTCTCTAGCTTCTTCTCCTGGCTACCACCATCACCTTCGTCCCATACAGAATCTGACATTTGAGTGTCTACTTGACCAAAAAAAATGCTTGCTTCATGCTGAGATTGAACAAAAGGATCAAAATCTCTCCTTTCAGGGGGCATTATCACCGTGCTTTGATGCTTGCCTATTTTCCCTTCTCTTCTATCCCAGGACTCCAAAAAGTTTCCAATGCTCATCCTTTCTATATCCTCTGACCACAAAGAGTTCAATAGCATTTCATCCTCAAACTTTTCTTCTCCTTCAATTTGAAAACCCAAAAATTCATTTCTGCTATTCTTGTTTCCAGCATTTACTTCTGGTATTGAATCTTTATTTGGTGCTAGATTATAAGGATAGGAACAGGCCCCAATCATGGGAACATACTCAACATACTTTTTCTTTGTAGGCCTGCAATCCATGACTGAGGAAGAATTAACTGTACACAATGAACCAAGTTGCTCAGAGAAATTTGACAAAATTGGCAGCTCTTTAGTGTTTTCTCTCAAATCCATCACCGACTATTCATAAACTTGCTGATTCTTTTTTCGTGTATTTTCAAACTCAGGTTTGTTCCCACTTGTATTCTCAAACTCATCTCCCAAAATGTCTAACAATTTTGAATGTAAATACTCTCTCTTTGATCCCTTTGAAACACTCCACATATTAACCTCTGCTCGATCATCTGAGCTGCTTGTCAACTCACCAATGTTTGGTCCAAACAAGTTTCCTCTAGTGGTTAGATTCTTGGCTGAAACCATGTGGGGGTAAAATCTTGATAACCGACATTTTAGGACTAGTAATTGTCCAAAAAAAGGGTACAGACTAGAGTGTAATGTGTAGTCAGGTGCATCTCCATGAGGTAGATCACTTTAGGCTAGAGTGTAATGTGTAGTCAGTTAGGTGCAGTTGTTTGTGGCCAGAAAGGCCTAAAAAAATTAATTGAATCTGGTTTGAATCTCATCAAGCTGGGTGTAGAACCTCTATTAGGGATTTTGAGTTTTGTGGGTGGAGAGCTTTTGGGTTGACAGCTGTTGCAAATGCAAATAGATTTTTTTGGTTTTTATATATGTTTTGAGCTTGACAGTATTGATCCGTGACCTTGTGGTCAGTATTTGTCTCACTCTGCCCTACAACTACCTATCTCTCTCTCTCTCTCAGGTATCTCCATTTTTTTGTTAGTGACTTGTCTCTTAACAGACAATGTGTGATCGTATTATAAATCTGAGTATAGAAATTAAGGAAGGTCTAAACTACATTGTTTTCTTCTATTTGTCCATTTATTTTATTTTTGCATGTGCTTGACTAATTATGTTCATACATATCCTAGGTAACTGTAATTGATGGATGTACATAGTGCTAATATGTAGTAATCCTGGCTTGGTTTGGAGCAAAATGGATCATAGCATCAATTGAATGGATATTTAGTTTTGACATTGAGAAATCATGCAAAAAAGAGTAAACAAAGCTCTATAATTGAATCCTCCTTAGATTCCTCCTTGGCCCTTATTTTGGCCTCCTCTATAGCTTGCATTTGTTGTTGCTTCAACTAATCTTTGGCTTCAAAAACATTTTTCTCTAAATCTTCTCTTCTGGTGGCATCAACCTTTGTTTTTGCCTTTATTTTCTCCATGTCATTGCCAAATGATGCTTATCTGACTTCAACTGTTATTTTCATGTTAGCTTCTTAAATTGTATGCAAAATTCTTCTTTGATTGTCATTTTCCATATTACTCAATACTTCATTTTATGTGAAAGCTCCTTGGAAAATTTCATCATGAGGATTGGGCTCATGTCTATACATTATAGCCAAGCTAGTTGATTTGAAATGTTCTTCAATAAATTTTATGTGATCGTGTCTCCTTAGGGTCTCTACACTAAGATTCAATTCTTTGACAACATATCCTTCTTGTTGGCATGAGGGAAATTTGTTAAAGTGAACAATCCTAGCTTCATCATAAATTTGAGCCAATATCTTTTAGCATGTGCAGATAACAAAGAAGCAATCCCATGCACCATAGTTTGATATGTAATTTTCCTAGGGACTATCCTATTAGGAACTTACCTAGGTAAAAGGTGTGGGGTTGTAGAAGCACCAAAAATATTGATATATGTGAATTTATGGGATCTACTAGTCTCCAATGTTCAAAAGGGTAAACGTGTTTTCTTTGGATAACCTAGGAGCATGTCAATTAAAAATAACAGTATATAAGGGGGGCATGAAAAATTCACAAGTGTTATAGAAATATAACCTATAGTTGGAGGACCACAATTCACAACAATATACATGCATAGGTAGAAGAATAGGTTTCCACTCTCATCCCATTTTGGGAAAAGGATTATAGGAACAAACTGCATCTAATATGTAATATAACATGTAAAAACTCTGGTTTTTGTATCCTTATACATTTTTAATGGCCGTAGAGAAGCATAGTAGGTTGACAGACAAGATTCTCACCCAATTGAAATGGCCATGCATGAATTGATCTTGTGCTGTAGACAGGTTTAAGTTTAACTATCTAAATCTTAAAAAATTTCAAGCATGTTTGCATAATTGTCTTCATATTTCATTACAGTACAAGAAGAGTCTATTTTTCTCCTGATCTGCTTTGACAGTGGCCTAGTTTTACTCAGATAGCCTAGTTTTACTCAGATGATTGAAATTTTATGCTTATCTGATAATGTCTATAAAATCTGCTGACCACACAAGCATAAGAGAATGTAAAGATGCACTACACAAATGCCTAAATTCAGTGATGCTAATGATGTGTCTGGAGGGATTTTGGAGAAGTTCCCAAAGCGCCTGAATGCTGTTCCTCCTAGAGTTCTCAGTGGTTCATTATCGGGTGTTACTGCTGAGACATATAATGCTGATACACAGTTGTGGAGAAAGCACGTGAATGGATACAAAAGAATGAACAAATATATTGGGGAGAGTAGATATCGCAATGTTATGGACATGAATGTAGGTCTTGGTGGCTTTGCAGCAGCACTTGCATTCGACAAAGTTTGGGTTATGAATGTTTTCCCAACCATTTCAAAAAATAATACACTTGGTGTGATATATGAAAGAGGCCTTATTGGAATTTATCATGACTGGTATGGTTACCCTTCATTTCTCTTTTAATTTTTGCAAGGCTTTAATTTCTATTATATAAATATAACCTATAGTTGGAGGACCACAATTCACAACAATATACATGCATAGGTAGAAGACTAGGTTTCCACTCTCATCCCATTTTGGGAAAAGGATTATAGGAACAAACTGCATCTAATATGTAATATAACATCTAAAAACTCTGGTTTTTGTATCCTTATACCTTTTTAATGGCCCTAGTGAAGCACCGTAGATTGACAGACAAGATGCTCACCCAATTGGAATCATGCCATGTATCTACTACATGATGTGTCAATAGTTTCCATTCAATTTCAAAATGAGAGGATCCATCCTCGCCATATAACATAAAAATCACGGTTTTCATAAACCGATATGGGTATCTCAAGTATTGTGTAGAATACATCCAATTATTCTTTTCTAAGAAGGCCTTATATTCAGTCCACCAATATTTCAATTTTTTTACTAGATTGAATTCTTTGGCTCTGTAATCATCCAGAAATGTTTTGTTCAATAGCACTTGAACATTATTTTGAATGAATAGGGCTGTAAATAAGCTATGGAAACCCTACCTTCACTTATGACTGATCTCATTCCAAGATTAATGTGTCTGAATATCGATTTGACAACATCGTTATATGGTAATATTATTGGTTTGGCGGCAATCAAGTAAAGGATGTGCTTTCTGATATTTGAAAAAACCTCTAAGTAATAATGGTCCTTACGGAATTCTTCATTGACAAACATTCTATACATGTATTTGGGAACTCAAGGTCATCTTGGAATCCAATTAAATGATTTGTATCCATGAGCAACATTGGATATGCATCTTTCCAAGGGTTGGGACTTTCTTCAACTTCCCATTTTAAGGTAGCTTCCCTAGTCCTTGTGCTTTTGACATTTTAAATAATAAATATCCTACAATAAAAAATAAAATACAAATATTAAATCTTGTAGACATAATTATGTGAATAGGTGATTTATGAACA
>LPNX010476470.1:5253-21944 GCA_001517045.1 Pseudotsuga menziesii | reverse complement strand
CAGTTTAATTTCCATAGAAATTGCCGGACGTAAAATTTCATTTTTAGTCAATTATTAAAATCGCGTTCTCAACTGACAGGCGATTTTGTGAGATTTATTGATAGCAAATGGAGGCGAATCTTAAAAATATGGCACATGGGTTTTCTTCAGAACAGACCCATTTAGCTATAATCAGGAGGATTTCACCAGAAAATGATGGATTCAAGGAGATTTCAGGGATCTTTTGAGCACGATTTTGGCAGTTGCGGCCGGCAACGAAATGGTTGTTTCCAGAAATTCGCCTGTGCTGAGTTTATTTTGTTTTGATTTATTCTGATCATGGTTTATTTAAGGAGGGAAGAATTTGATTGGATAGAGGAGACTGGACTGAGATATTTCTCTCTCAGATCAAAACATTGTTGCCTGAATTATTCTGTAAATGTTCAACAGCATTGAAGAACTTCTTTTTCAAGGTTGGAAGATCAAATCAAGAGCTGGAGCTGGGGAAAGCAGACTATATGCTGTTAAAGATTAAGAGATTTCTCTCTTGAAAGATCAGAAATACTGCTACTAAGGGATCGATAGTTAATGGAAGGAAAAGACAAGACTGGGTTTGATTTATTTGTGACTTTGGACAGCTACCTGTTTGCAGCCTCAATCTTTTGAATTTGTGATACCTTAATATATGTTTACTGTTTGTATACATTGCATATACTCTTGGTATCTGTTAGTTCTGTTATTTCCTTTTTACAATTTATTTATATTTGTTAAAATTCTCTACAGAAGTTTACAAATATACATCTCTCATGTAATTATCGATTTTCATGTTTCGATTTTGCTGATGTATCATGTTGTGTATCTGACAATTGATATTGTTGTTTATATGATTTGTAATCATTACTGTCTGATTTTGTTAATATTTAAACTTCTTTAAATATTATCAAAGCATATTCATGCAGTAGTTCCATTAGCATAAATCGATTTCATGGTTAATTCTTCGCATTGCTTTTGATCAGAATAAATTGATTTACATGTTGTTTTTTTTAAACTATTTTATAAAAAACAACCATCGAATCACATTCAGGTTATTTTCTGATTCTTGGTAATTAATGTATAGTTGTCAATAATGTAAATTTTATAACTCATTTAAACATGTTTTTGATTATTTATAAGCCTAGTTAATTGAATAGATTTTATTTATAGATTAATTTAATCAATTTACCAATTCATTAGTAAGTAGATTAATTAGTTTGATTTGTACATTTGATTTAATTAACCAAAGTAATAGCTTTAGTTTTATCTTTTAGACTTAGTTTAGTTAGAATTTCAGGCTAACAGAGCCTTTAAACCTGTCGGGAGCGACTATTCCAAACAGCTTGGAGCCTGTTCTAAGGGTCCCGGACTGGGTTGTTTTCCCCCGTTGCGGGCTTAGTCAAATACGCCCGTCAACAGAACATAAATCAAGTCTACCTCAATTTTCGAGCTAAAACGAATGGACTTTGAGAAACAAGATAGCAGGTGAACAAACTTGGCTTCTCTAGCAAGTTTACAAAGGATAATGGTGAATATTAATTGTGAAATACCTCCCTGAGCTGGTTAAGATTATTAATGACAACTATATATATGCACGGGTGGCAAAGTTTGGTGATAAGTCCTGTATTTTGTTTTTGCAATGATTTATGGAGTTTGAGGATATGCCCTTATTTGAAATCCTTATGGCATGCTTAGGTGGAAAGCTAGGGTGCATAACTTTTGAAGAGAAATGTTTTGACCATGTCATTTGCACCAAGGGATTCACATGAAGCCCAAGTGCAGTTTGCTTTGGAGCGAGGTGTGCCTGTTATGATTGGTGTAATGGGGACACATCATCTTCCTTACCCTTCCAGAGCTTTTGACATGTCTCAATGTTCACGGTGTTTGATACCTTGGACTACAAATGGTACTGGGGAATTTTACAGGATTAATGCTTTTGTTAAATTTAAAATTCTGAGCTATAGAAGAGCCTTGAATTTACTGATTTGATTCTCAAATTGATTTGTGTAGCTTCATTTGTTTGCAGATGGTATGTATTTGATAGAAGTGGATAGAGTCCTGAGACCAGGTGGATATTGGATTCTCTCCAGTCCTCCCATCAATTGGAAGCAATATTACCAATCTTGGCAGAGATCAAAAGAGGAGCTCCAGCAGGAACAAGAGAAAATTGAAGAAATAGCAGAACTTTTGTGCTGGGAAAAGAAGTATGAAAAAGGTGATCTTGCCATTTGGCAAAAGAGAATTAATATTCGTTCTTGTCCTAGAAGCCTGAATACTATTGACCCACCTCCTGCCTGTGAATCAGGCAATCTAGATGATTCTTGGTAAGTTCCTGAACTTCATAGCTCAAAGTTGAAGACAGTTTATGTAGCGTAATTTTATAACAAAACATAATCATATTGATAGTGTGCTAAAATCTATTTTCAAAAATTCATTGCTAGTGAACAACGTGATTATATTTATGAGCAATGTTTGTAACCCAGACATTTTTTGTGCTTAAGCAGGACCATAAGCTCAATGTTGTATGTATTCTTAGGTTTAAATCTAGGCTCCAATACATTCCTGGGGTTTGACAGTTAAAACCTATTTTTTTCCTTCCTAGAATGTGCTTTTAGATTCCAGGTATTGGCAACATTTGTTATTCTATTAAACGAGCATTTAACACCTGTCCTTGTAAGTATTCTTCTATTGGGTTTTTTTCCTTTAGAAGACTAATATCATGCCAAATTCTAAATTGGATATCAATCTTGCAATGGATATGTTACAAAGTGCATTGTGGTTGTAGGATTCCCTTGAACTAAAATTTTAGTGTGGCTGACTATGAAAAATTTAAACTTGCACTGCTATTAAGCTAATGTACATGGTCTGTTTGTTTGTCATAATTTTCTGACATGTAGAAATTTGGAGAACTGCTTTGTAACAATTGATAGAATGGTCGTTGACCTATTATAATTTGTGATTTTAATTGTAAATGCTACAAGATTCAAGGGATTAACAACTTTATATCCTGAATAAAAGTCAGAGATACATTTTGAATTCATCATTTTTATGTGAGTTTTGAATTTTCCTTTCTGCTTTTACATTTTAATGGCCATGCATGAATTGGTCTTGTGTTGCAGATAGGTTTAAGTTTAACTATCTAAATCTTAAAAATTTTTAAGCATGTTTGCATAATTGGATTCATATTTCATTACAGTACAAGAAGAGTCTATTTTTATCCTGATCTGCTTTGACAGTGGCCTAGTTTTACTCAGATGGCCTAGTTTTACTCAAATGATTGAAATTTTATGCTTATCTGATAACGTCTATAAAATCTGTTGACCCCCCAGGCATAAGAGAATGCAAAGATGCACTACGCAAATGCATAAAGTCAGTGATGCTAATGATGGGTCTGGAGGTATTTTGGAGAAGTTCCCAAAGCGCCTGAATGTTGTTCCTCCTAGAGTTCTCAGTGGTTCATTATCAGGCGTTCTTGCTGAGACATATAATGCTGATACATAGTTGTGGAGAAAGCACGTGAAACGATACAAAATAATGAACAAATATATTGGGGAGAGTAGATATCGCAATGTTATGGACATGAATGCAGGTCTGGGTGGCTTTGCAGCAGCACTTGCATCCGACAAAGTTTGGGTTATGAATGTTGTCCCAACCATTGAAAAAAAGAATACACTTGGTGTGATATATGAAAGAGGCCTTATTGGAATTTATCATGACTGGTATGGTTACCCTTCATTTCTCTTTTAATTTTTCCAAGGATTTAATTTCTGTTATAGAAATATAACCTATAGTTGGACGACCACAATTCACAACAATATACATGCATAGGTAGAAGACTAGGTTTCCACTCTCATCCCATTTTGGGAAAAGGATTATAGGAACAAACTGCATCTAATATGCAATATAACATGTAAAAACTATGGTTTTTGTATCCTTATACCTTTTTAATGGCCCTAGTGAAGCATAGTAGATTGACAGACAAGATGCTGACCCAATTGAAATCATGCCATGTGTCTACTACACGATGCACCAATAGGTTCCATTCTATTTTAAAATGAGAGGATCCCTCCTCACCATATAACATAAAAATCATGGTTTTCATAAACCGATATGGGTATCTCAAGTATTGTGTAGAATATATCCAATTATTCTTTTCTAAGAAGGCCTTATATTCAGTCCACCAATCTTTCAATTTTTTTACTAGATTGAATTCCTTGGCTCTATAATCATCCAGAAATGTTTTGTTCAATAGCACTTGAATTTTCTTCAGCTTGAACATTATTTTGAATGAATAGGTTTGTAAATAAGCTATGGAAACCCTACCTTCACTTATGACCGATCTCATTCCAAGATTAATGTGTCTGAATATTGATTTGACAACATCATTATATGGTAATATTATTGGTTTGGTGGCAATCAAGTAAAGGATGTGCTTCCTGATATTTGAAAAAACCTCTAAGTCATCATGGTCCTTGTGGAAGTCTTCATTGACAAACATTCTATACATGTATTTGGGCACTCAAGGTCATCTTGGAATCCAATTAAATGATTTGTATCCGTGAGCAACATTGGATCTACATCTTTCCAAGGGTTGGGACTTTCTTCAACTTCCCATTTTAAGGTAGCTTCCCTATTCCTTGTGCTTTTGACATTTTAAATAATAAATATCCTACAATAAAAAACGAAAATACAAATATTAAATCTTGTAGACATAATTATGTCAATAGGTGAGTTATGAACATAAATCAAGTCTACCTCAAGTTTCGAGCTAAAACGAATGGACTTTGAGAAACAAGATAGCAGGTGAACAAACTTGGCTTCCCTAGCAAGTTTACAAATGATAATGGTGAATGTTAATTGTGAAATACCTCCCTGAGTTGATTAAGATTATTAATGAAAACTATATATATGCATGGGTGGCAAAGTTTGGTGATAACTCTTGTACTCTGTTTTTGCAATGATTTATGGATTTTGAGGATATGCCCTTATCTAAAATCCTTATGGCATGCTTAGGTGGCAATCTAGGGTACATAAATTTTGAAGAGAAATGTTTTGACCATGTCATTTGTACCAAGGGATTCACATGAAGCCCAAGCGTAGTTTTCTTTGGAGCGAGGTGTGCCTGCTGTGATTGGTGTAATGGGGACACAACAACTTCCTTACCCTTCCAAGACTTTTGACATGTCTCAATGTTCACGGTGTTTGATACCTTGGACTGCAAATGGTACTGGGGACTTTTACAGGATTAATGCTTTTGTTAAAGTTAAAATTCTAAGCTATAGAAGAGCCTTGAATTTATTGATTTGATTCTCAAATTGATTTGTGTAGCTTCATTTGTTTGCAGATGGTATGTAATTGATAGAAGTGGATAGAGTCCTGAGACCAGGTGGATATTGGATTCTCTCTGGTCCTCCCATCAATTGGAAGCAATATTACCAATCTTGGAAGAGATCAAAAGAGGAGATCTAGCAGGAACAAGAGAGAATTGAAGAAATAGCAGAACTTTTGTGCTAGGAAAAGAAGTATGAAAAAGGTGATCTTGCCATTTGGCAAAACATAATTAATACTCATTCTTGTCCTAGAATCCTGAATACTATTGACCCACATCCTACCTGTGAATCAGGCAATCCAAATGATTCTTAGTAAGTTCTTGAACTTCATATCTCAGAGTTGAAGATAGTTTATGTAGCGTAATTTTATAACAAAACATAATCAGATCGATAGTGTGCTAAAATCTATTTTCAAAAATTCATTGCTGGTGAACAAAGTGATTATATTTATGAGCAATGTTTGTAACCCATACATTTTTTGTGCTTAAGCAGGACCATAAGCTCAGTGTTGTAGGTATTCTTAGGTTTAAATCTAGGCTCCAATACATCCCTGGGGTTTGACAGTTAAAACCTATTTTTGTCCTTCCTAGAATGTGCGTTTAGATTCCAGGTATTGGCTACATTTGTTATTCTATTAAATGAGCATTTAACACCTGTCCTTGTAAGTATTCTTCTATTGGGTTTTTTTTCCTTTAGAGGACTAATATCATGCCAAATTATAAAATGGATATCAATATTGCAATGGATACGTTACAAAGTGCATTGTGGTTGTAGGATTCCTTTGAACTAAAATGTCAGTGTGGTTGACTATGAAAAATTTAAACTTGCATTGCTATTAAGCTAAAGTACATGGTCTGTTTGTTTGTCATAATTTTCTGACATGTAGAAATCTAGAGAACTGCTTTGTAAAAATTGATATAATGGTCGTTGACCTATTATAATTTGTGATTTTAATTGTAAATGCTACAAGATTCAAGGGATTAGCAACTTTATATCCTGAATCAACTTTATATCCTGAATACAAGTCAGAGATACATTTTGAATTCATCATTTTTATGTGAGTTTTGAATTTTCCTATCCGCTTTTACATTTTAATGGCCATGCATGAATTGATCTTGTGCTGCATATAGGTTTAAGTTTAAATGTCTAAATCTTAAAAAATTTCAAGCATGTTTGCATAATTGGCTTCATATTTCATTACAGTTTCAAGAAGAGTCTGTTTTTCTCCCAATCTACTTTGAAAGTGGGCTAGTTTTACTTAGATGTTTGCATAATGTCTATAAAATCTGCTAACCCCCCAGGCATAAGAGAATGAAAATATGCACTACGCAAATGCTTAAAGTCAGTGATGCTAATGATGTGTCTAGAGGGATTTTGGAGAAGTTCCCAAAGCGCCTGAATTTAGATATTTAAACCTTATTATAATATTTTCATAATAATGATATTTAAAAATTAAAAATAAAATAATTAAAAAATTTTAAAACTTAAAACCGACTTAAAAACCTAGAACCTATTATGCTTCACACTAACTATAAATACTGACGGGCTTCTTGGTCTTTTACCTCACGCTTCAATTGTCTCCTGATGATGATCCTATATTAGGGATCGAAACGTCGAGATTTGCGAAATCATCCAACACAACTCCTTCTTATTTACAATTCTCCACTCCGTAAATGACTACTTTCATAAATAATAGTTACTGGTAAGTTGTAATAGTAATAATTATGTAGTTTGTAGATTGATATCTATCATAAATTTGTTTGAATATCATCAGTGTCAAGCAATAACAACTTCTTAAAGGGTGCTAGCTCAATGGTAGAGCGCCTGCCTAATTATAGGTAGGAGGTTGGTGGTTCGATTCCTCCGTGCCCTATCATAAATTTGTGACTACAAAAACAACTAAATTCACATATATACGACTATTAGTAGCTAATTTCTTGTATCTTAGTCATATTTAGCTTAGTCATTAATATGTTAACATCTAGTAGTTTATTTAGTCGTATATTTGGTCATTAATGGTTGCAATCAGTGACTAAATCAACAACTAAATCAATGACTAACTCAGTGACTAAATCAATGACTAAATCTGTGACTAAATCAATGACTAAAACATTAACTATCAATGACTAAAACAATGACTAAATCATTGACTATAAATGACTAAAGCATTGTCTATCAATGACTAAATCATTGTCTATCAATGACTAAATCAATGGATAAATCAATGACTACTAAGTCAAGCTATTTATGACTAGTAAAATACGACTAGCTATATGATAGCGGTAATTTGCTACTATTAGTCACCGACTCAAAAATAGTCGTTTATAGCATGATTTTAGTCATTTTTTTAGTCATTAATTTATCATTTTCTACTAGTGTGAAGATGTCAAGATAAAATACGAAATAAATTATATCATGCAAGTTAAACTATAATACTTCAAGTTGATAATACTGAAATAGTTACCTTAGTGTGACTCTTTGCCATCGTAAATGAAGCATTAACCAAGCATCTCATTCAAGTAAGCCATATGGATCCTATATGTTGCTAATTGTCTCAACTAATATCTCGTTCTCTGCATGAGGTAGAAAGTAACGTACCTTGTTTGAGTTATTTATAGAAATTGTTTGTAGTTGGATGTCTGTACCAACAATCATGTTCGTAAAATGATACACCATTGAACCTGATCTATGATCCATGTATACACACCTAGTAGTCTTTCTCGACTTTCCATCTAGTGTAATATATTCACCATGAAAAACCATCAAGGAAATGGGAAATTTGATGCCTTCACTATTAGTTAATGATGTGATGAGGGTTTTCTTCCCTTGGATGTTGCATGCCAATGAATAATTCATTTCCCATTTATTTCCTTTCAGATAAATGAATGCATAGATGTGTCCTAAAAAAAATTCATTTTACAGTAAACTGCAAACATGTAGGGGTTTGATTAGATAGTTAAATAAAAAAGACTTAGATACTATTGGTGAAATATCTACCTTGATGCACAATCTTGATCAAATATATGATCATAGTTGTCTAAAATTTATTACTGGCCCTCCTCTAACTGGATTTTTTCAACAACTACACATGGGTCTACTTCAAGTAATAAATGATCCCATTCATCAACCCAATCCATTGATTCACAACCATCCCATTTTCCATTGTTATAGGGGCCACAAAAGAATGCAAGTTTATGCATCCAAATTTCAAATAAAGGGTTGTTTGAGCTTCAAACATAATGAAATCCCTGTGTTCCTTGTATTGTGCTGCAACTATACAAACATGATTGATCTATATTGACTACTTGCCATAAATTTCTCATCACATGTCATGTCCTTATTGGTGTTCCTTGCTCATTGGTTTGATGTGGCATTATTGTAGAGAACCATTGAACTATGGATTCTACAACTTGGATATGGGGGATCGTTGTAAAACTCAACTCATCCCTTTGTAGGGAAGTTTTGATGCATGCACCAACCCCATTGTGTTTTCCTTTCGCGTTCTCAGTATCAAAATAGTTCCAAATACGTTGCACATTTTATGTCTTGTGCAGAATACTCAACCATTAGAATTCACAAGCATTTTTAAACTGGCCCACACAACCATCTGACCATATTCAATGTTCATCCATTTGTATATATCTCTCCTTCATATGATCATAGAAAATTTGAAAGTGATGTTGCATGTAATGTACGTCATGGAACCTATCATCATTAATGTAGAAGTTTGTCTCCTTCAAAATTATCCTCTAGTGGTTGCTGCTCTTTGGCCCATGCCTATATGTGATATGTACCAGTATCATGACCTGATCCGAATGAAAATATTGACTTTGAATCTCATTATGTGGCTGAAGCACGTAGTTCTTAGAAAAAAACACATCCGATAATGTGGTGCCAAGGGGAAAGATGTCCTTGTATTTTCGATACTGTTCATCCTTCCATCACGTTATTTACACATGTTGAACATACTTCTTAGTTTTTTTGTAAAATTCCCTCATGAAATCCCATAATTGTACACAGTTCCATGAAAACAAGGGCATTATTACAATGTGACCTTTAAAATATATATATGTAGAAATTTAATGCAAAACTTTCTGAAAGTAGGCAATATTACATGTGACTTCACCAATGCAATATTTTTTCTTTCCTTCACACCATCTCTTGGTATCTTACATAGTTGAAACTCTACATATCTACTTTCATCCTCCCAAATTCATGCTTCTCACTTTCATGAATGCTCCTCACTTTCATGAATGAAACAAATCAATAATGAAAATCCATTGGACCTAGAACATGTCCCATATAGACATGGTTTTTCATAATATTTGTGTCCTTCAGGCCTTGGACACATGATGCTATGGATAAATACATCAATGCATTCAGTGGTAGTATGGACAAAAATTCCTGCACTCTTTAGTATTAAAATCACAAAAAATATACATGGTATACATGGTATCTATAACAATAGGTGTTGTAGTTAGTGCATATTTTGATGTACCAGGGTTTGTATTTTTCAAAGCAACCTTGGCCCAAGTTCAATTGTGTGTGCTCATTCTTGGATCTCTCATTTAGTTCTCTTTATGTCATGTCAAGGAAGTGCTTGACGTGTGGTTCACACTCATTAATAGCTTTTCTCAACTTTAGCACATCCCTTTGATTGGATGAAGATCTAGTATTTTCATGCCAAAAATTTTGTACTAGTTCTTTAGATGCATCAATTAGGTCCATGTCTAAGTAAGGAAACCTACCGATGAAGGCCCAAAAATATTTCTGATCTAGGGCATCATATTTTTCTCTAATAGAAGAATACTTTTGAAGAGTATTTCTATCTACTTTAAATGTGTGAGATGCATGTGACAACAGGTGACGAGGGCTTGTGGACTTGTTTACAATTGATTCTAATAATAACAATGAGATGCATTAAGATATTTTGTACAAGACATATTTCCAATCAAATTAAATGAAGCTTGAATATTTCTAACAACATGACTACTGGCCTTTCAAATTCTAACTATCTTCATGCCTAAATTCTCCTAACAAAAACTGTGACAATGTGATTTCAACAAAGCCAAGAATAATTGACATTTGGATGCATCACTATTGGATTCGAAAAATTCTTTGAATATTTTTTTACATTTCCAATCAATATTTTGTCTAGGTAACTTACCTTCAAGGCTTTCTAGGGAAATTTCATCCACATGAATGTGTCTAGGAGTTTTTCTCCATGCACTAAAAAGTCAAGGTAAAGGAGATGGATAAGAAGTATGTGTCCCATATCTGGTTTGTTGTGGCACTTCATTCACACATTGATCTAGAATGTCGGTGTGTTCGACATGTTGTGATTTTATTGGAGAGATTCCAAATTAACAACTCCTTGTACAATCAAATTCCAAATACTCAACATTTGCTAATATTTGAATGTCTTGAATCACAACATCATTGCTTGTTAATGGATTATTGGTTGGAGGTTGACTTGATGTCGAAATATGAGTGGGATCCATTCGACACATCTACTTGACCTGTGTTGTTGAACTAGAGGTCATTGTGTCATGCATTGTGCTAGGATTTGAGGCTACGAAAACTAGATGTCTATGTTTTTCCATAGCCCACATGGCCTGTTCTCTTAGATCATGGATCTTCTGAAAGGGAAGATCCTTCCTTCGGGATTTTTTTCTCTATTATGTTTGCTTCCCATGTCTCTAAAATGTTCTTTAACAAAACAAGATTATTACTCCTTGTTGTGGCCATATCATCCTCCTTACTTTTCTATTTTGATAAATGGAAAAGCAGGGGAAACCGAAACTAAATTGTTAGCATCATGAGTGCAATTGGAGTTGATCTGTGGATAATTGATAAGCCAAATGAAGTTTGGTTGTCGGTAAATTTGTTGAAGCCCGCATGATGATCTTTATCAATCATCATCATGTTCCTTGAATGAGTCATTCAAACTGTTGAATCTAGTTTCTTTAACCTATACTCTGAGATTTCTTTGACGCTACTAGTTGAAATGTCAGTTTCATGATCGTGCACTATGCGTCCGAGCCTCCCATATGAGAATCCTAGCCATCGTCACCCAAACTTTTCTTAAGAACTTGCATTCCGAACTGCACAGAAACACTCAAGCCGAGCCAAGCCACCCTATGTTGTGATATGTTGATTTCCCTCTAGGATCGGTCACATATTTGGAAAGGTTTTTTAATTGATCATTGGGGCCTTGCATGAGAAAATCAATGTGCGCCACAACTCCATTCAAGTTGTTTGAATCATCATAGGTGGATTTTCCTTAGATCCACCTATGTTAGTGTCTTTCTTGAGTTTGAATTCACTATAGTGTATTAGATGGATATTATCCAGATTCGTCGTGAATAAGAGGAAGTGAGCCAACAACCAACGATATCATAAAAAATCATTACACGGAGAGAGTTCTTCCAATTTCTCATAACTAGCATAGATCATTTTAAACCCAAATCTATCAAGCACCGAGAGGGATCCAATTTCTTGAGGTCTATATTTTTTTACCATTTGGATCCCTCTCGGTACTTCATAGATCCGGGTTTAAATGGATCTATGCTGGTTTAATTTTTAATTTTTTTATTTAAGTCAATATGTATTTTTTTTTTAATATTTTTTATTGATGTTGGCTAACATAATGTGACTAATGTGATAGGATCTCCCCATACTAAATTGGTGAACACCTCGCTTGTCTCGATGCAGCAATTAGTTAGCTACTACGCCAAATAAGTCCAAAGGTAAATGTTCGAGTCCAAAGATAGATGTTTGTACTCCTTACTTTGGCAAGTGTTTTCCCTTGTAAAAGAAAAAAAAAAGAGATGATTGTGTCAACATAACGCGTAGAAATGCAAATAAATTTTGAAATCTCTCGATGCTCTAAGTGCAAAAAAATCCAATGATGTCAATACATTCTAGTTCATAAAGCGAGCACAGCAAGGTCTTGTTATATCATATGAGCTGGTTGGACGTCCATAGGCTATGGCCGTCAAAATTGAACTCAGCAAATCCATAAAACACACCTCACAACAAAGAAGTTTGAAATATTCGATTAAAATATTGATAACGAAGGAGACACTCACTTTAATGGATGGTTGGTTTTTTAATTGATAAAAGGAAGGATCTTAAAGTGTTTAGGTGAAATGGGGGTAAATCTACCACAAGCATAGCATAGGGGTTTGAGCTCGATATTAAATAATGCTTTGCATTTTCCCACATTAAATTCACGTGAATGTCTTTTGAATTTCCACAGAGTAATCATGCATATAGTATATTTGGTTGGGAAAGTATTTTAGTTAGCATGTTAGGATATATATTAGTCTAAAGGGTAGGATTTGACTTTAGATGGTATTTTATTCTATTTTATATTTGATTTAATTTAATTTTACTTCTATTTTGTTTTGATTATCTTGACCACTATCATTTATTTTCTTTATTTTTTTTTAAATTAATAAAACATAAAGAATAAAGGTACGATATGGTTTAGGTAAATTAGGAATTATAATTGATACTTATTTTATATTTTTTTAATATTGTTTTATTTTGTATTGTTTTAAGCTTACGAGGTTATATTTCATTTCTTGGAAATATCATGCCCAAAGGAAAGAACATAAAATAAGATGAGACAATTTGGAAAGATGTTTCAAGAAGTTCTAAAAATTTGGGCTCGAGTTGAAGAGCAAGCAAGATAGCAAGATAGAAGTATCAAGACAAATTACTTCTTAGACTTTTTGTTTCAGGTCACAAGCATCAAGACAAATTACTTTTTAGACTTTTTGTTTTTAGGTCATAGTGAAATCGTCGACATAGAGAATATGGCTGCAAATTGGTGTAAGACTAAAAGAAAAGTATATGTCCAAAAGGGAGAGTGCAGAATTTTGCAAGACGAACCAAGAAAATGCTCAAAGACATCCTCGACAAAATTGAGTTCAATTCCCAAGGTAGATACATGCAATGATGACACTAAATTTGATGAAATCACGCCCCTTCAAGGTCAATTCATGCAACAAAACACACTGTAATTCACGAGTGTAATTAGAAGGAGTATTACAACATGAAACACCACACCACATTGGAGAAGAGCGAAGATTGATAGAGGGGAAGATAGAGCAAAGAAATTAGATGGTGGTCTCAAATGGTCAATTCAGTGAAACAAATCACATGTATTGAAAGGTTAATATTCATATCAATTGAGGAAATCTCTGCAATAAGGAATCATTAAAGTCAACATCACCACATGAATACAAAATCAGTAAAAGACAAATCACTTGAATCCTAAAGGTCACTCAAGGATAAATTAAATCAATTCATGTATTATATTTATTGAGAGAATTTCAAAAGTCTCAAGAGAATGGGGAAGGAGAAGGGTCACCTAGACTTGGCATATATATTGTAATCTTATTCAATGAGAAAGATGCCTTTGGCTATGAAACTATTTGTTGAACTATTGCTGAAATTATGAATGAGGAGAAGCATGGATCGAATTTTTCACAGGAATATTGTTGTTGTGTGGATGAATGCTCTGAACTATTTCATACTCTTTCATGCACAATTATGAAGTAAGATTATTTCTGATTTCATGAATGGATTATTCCTACACTTTTTTGTTTCTTATTTCATTGTAGTTTCTATTCTCTTGCTTCCTATGAGTAGTGAAATTAAAAAGACATAACACATAGGACTTTGCTTATGTTTATGCTTTCATTCTATTGGTTGTTTCTTTACTTATGAAAATATCTAACTGAATTCTCGATGTGGGTGTCGAATCATTTTTTTGTTGCTCATCCCTACTACTATCGCTTTTGAGATAGGTTAGGTTAGATATGAATTGCATTTAGATTAGATTAGCTTACATTTCATCTTTTATTTAGAAAACCCCTAAATGGTGCATTGGGCCACAATTGGTGAAACTCAATAAGGAACGGTTTCTAGGCCAAAATCTAAATTGGTTCCTTACTCCAAATGATTTGAAGTCTAATTGGGACTTCTTACAAGCGAGAACCCCTATTGTTAACCTCGAGTCATTTTGACCCATCAATAAATTTGGCACTAGAAGGAGGGAAATTGACAATCCATCCTGTGTGAAGTCATTTTGGTTACATTAAATTAATGGTTAATGGATTCTCCCTATATTCATATATTGGAACATGCTTTGAGTTCATCAGGACCATCCATAAGCATTTCTAAGAAGATAGGCAATCTCTTGTCAGAATTTAAGTTTGATAGTGAAGGGAAAACTTCTGCATTTATGCATATCATTTGTTTTGATATTACACATTGAAATCTCCATATTTTTCAAGGTGTTGAAATATGTAGGTTGTTTACCCTAACTTTCAAAGGGAGAACTAGGTTTTGGTTTAAAATGCTGCCACCTAAGTCTATTCACAGTTGGAAATAGTTCATTGACGTTTTTATCACTTCCTGTGAGTACTATGACTATGAGAAGTTGTGTAAAGATATTAAAGGGATCCAGAGAGATAAAGGTTAGCCAAATTATGATTTCATCTTAAGAATGACCCAAATTTATCATAGGTTCTGTGAAGAAGAAAAAACCAACTAACAAGAATTAATTGATTGGTTTTTGCATCTCCTCTCTTTGATTCAAGATAATAAATTTTAATTGATGATGGAATAAATTACAATTATTGGAATGATGCTAAACCAGGACCCTTGGACCAAAGATTGCCAAATTTTAATGGGTAGAAAGATATAGAAGAAACTAATTTTCAAAGCAGTATTTTTAAAAATTATGATACATAATGGGTGTCTATTTCCTACTGTAGGTGAAGATGAAGAAATTTCTACTCTCTTAGCAAGTGAGTCAAATAAAATATTTTGTGAAAAGTATTTGGGATTTTTGGATACATTAGTTTTTTTAAAATTTATTAGATTATTATTTGGGGTATCATGTCTTCACA
This sequence comes from Pseudotsuga menziesii, assembly GCA_001517045.1. NCBI lineage: Eukaryota > Viridiplantae > Streptophyta > Pinopsida > Pinales > Pinaceae > Pseudotsuga > Pseudotsuga menziesii. Next base: position 6,676 of record LPNX010476470.1, on the reverse strand, counting down.
ACCGATTTGAACAAGTAGAATAAAATGATAAAGATGAACCTACAACTAGAATATTAGATTTTTTATATTTTCAAACAACACCTCTGTTTGAAATTATAAGAGAAGATAAATTAGTGTTTGTTTAGAAATTGGATGATCTAATTGTCAAAAATACAATTGTTGATGATGATTGTTTTTTTGTTAAGACACATCTTGAACATAATATTGTTTCTTTAACTGATGATTTATTTGCAGAACAACAGTTAAATAATATTTCCCTTGAGCATGTTGTTTTTTAAGAAAGCTTATTAAATGGCTAGAAGAAAACAATCATTGATTTATAATCAGATAATTTTTATTCCATGTATTAAGATTTTCTTGTAAATGTTAACATTCAAACAAAAATCCAAAATCTGGCTCTCATAAATGATGTTAAGTTTGAATTTTGTTATTCAGGGAATGATGATAAACATGAAAATGTAGAAGGATCTGTTGTTCAAATTAACATCTCTACAAAGGAGAATGACATTTTTCTAAAAAAATTTAATGAAATTTAAACTACCACTGAGTTGATTTTCAATGTGGAACAAAAAGAGGTTGTTTATGATAGTCCATTGTATCCTAATGAATATGACATGTTTGGTATTGAGGAGTTTCAGGTTCAACAAGAAAGCATTAACCATCACGATGAGGCACTTCATAGTCCAATGATGGTTATGTGAGGTCCTCACATCATTAATCCACACTTTGGTTTTGATAGCAAGATGATCTCTTTGACAACTGATTTTGTATTTTCATCACATTGTCCTATAGAGGTACATTATTCATATTTAATATTTTCATACAAATCACATAAACTATCTTATGTCTTTAGGGTGAATCCGCGGACCCGGGTAACACTTTTTGGCAAGCACATTTCGGCAAAAACAGAAAATCACACCTCGGTCGAGGGTTTAACAAGCCCTCGACTGAGGTCTTAATATCTCGACCGAGATTTTATCAAGCCCTCGACCGAGGTTTAGTTCAGCCCTCGACCGAGTTATTTCTTAACCCTCATTCAAGGTATTAAAACCTCAATCGAGGGTTAATAAATACCTCGGTTGAGGTATGGACCTCGACCGAGGTGCCTGTGTCGAAAAAATTATAAAAAGAGGCCGCGGGGGCCGCGACCGTTTCTTTGGCAAATTTTTCACTGTGGAAGCTTGAATGAGAAACGACGGAATAGCGGCGTAAGGATTGGCACCCCGAAGCAACCCAACCTCGTCACTATGGAGTCAGAGCCAAGAGGTAACAGTTTAAATAATTGTTTTTCAATTTAAATGGAATTTAAATTTTTTTTTTTTATAAATTTATAAAATTTGTTTTAAAATTTGGTAAATGTATGTTTTTATAATTTTCATGTTTAAAATGTGTACCAGCAAGCAGAAATGCTACCATATTTTTG
>LPNX010476447.1:328675-350355 GCA_001517045.1 Pseudotsuga menziesii | reverse complement strand
TTTTTACCTCTACCAAACAAATTGCAACCTTCTCTTGTATGAAATACTATATAGCTCTGATCCACTATAGATCCACAAATCAAGAGATCATGTATATGTCTGTTAATGAGCAAAGAAAAGAGAGAAGAGATTATGAACATTAAATGTCAAGAAGACATTACAACAGATAAATCCTGAGATTCCTTCTATGGTCCAAGAAGAATTGTTTTGGAGAAGACCCCGTTCCTTAATTACTGCCTGGAAGCCTAACACCCTATTAATTACACGTACAAGATGCTTCCTAATCAAGATGTGGTTACTTTTTGTTGCAATAACCTAGTTAACTACTCACTCCCAAAAGCAACACTAACTCCTGCTTACATCCTCACTCTAGAAGCATTGTTGATAATATCCTCTGGGCTATAACCAAACGGGTAGTTTTTGTATCTAACATTATTCTGTTTTTCCATGCCTCTCCTCTAATTTAGAATAGATGCTCCTACTGGACCGTAAGGGAATTTATAAGTATTAAATGAAACCAAATTGAAGAGAAGAGATAAAGAAGTACGAATTTGTCCATTGTGTTTTTTTGGATTGTAGCTGTGTAGAAAGTATTTACACCATCTCTACACAGCTACAATACAGGAACACAAAATCTATCAAGCTGTGAAAACGTCAATAGTTTAAGTAAGGATTTGTAATAGAAAAAGTAATGGGAAAGTGGCGTTGACCTAATGGCAAGATTTAAAATATAGGCCATCTTCTGCATCCATCTTCTCGTGAAATGAAATATTTGACATTTATAAAATCCAGTTGTTCTGAAAAGAGCATTTTGAATGTTTTTGGTGCGAAATTCTGTTTGCTAACAATCTATCAACAATCCAACACAAAGGTCACGTCTAGCTAAATTTCCTTAATGATCTTAACTACCCTCACAGCAATTTCCTAAGTTTGCAATATTGTTATTGATTCTGTGCCAACTGAAAATCACATCAACAAATGGAAAAAAAAGAAACTCACCTGCTTTACTCTTGGATCCAAAGAATGAAGGAAAGTTTGGGGAGAAGCAATGAATTGCCCAACAGGGCCAGAAGTAGCCCCTGCCACCATTCTGAAGAACTTCTCTCCAATGAACTCCTGAACACCCACCATGGGCAACACTCCTTTCCACTCCTTTCCTCTTCTGCCTCTACCTTCTTCGTTGGTAATAGCCGACACCACTATCCTAGTCCCATATCTCCTCGTTGCCCGATATATATTAGTATTTTTCCTTGAATCGACTGTGAATGTTGTTCTGAAAAGGGTATTCCCCACAGGCTATTTTGGGCAGAAACCACTTTGGTTCGAAAAACACAAAGAAGTGAGAGAATTTGAGCATGGGTGAATTTCCCGGAGCATCGTCCCTGAACTTAAATGGGTAAAGTGCAATCAAATGACAAATGAGATTTGATCATCGTTCATACTTCCTCCTAAATTTCCCGTATCCAAAAGAAGCTTTCAACAACAATCTTTGTGACCATCCACTTCCAACTGCTCTATAATCCAGGCAAGTCAATTTCTTATCCATCCACGAATTGTGAACCCAGTCTCCTGGCTGACCCTGTAAGGAAAACTCTCCAAGGAAATTGATGTAGCAGACCTGTGCCGTCCGTTTCCAACTGAAGCAGACCCAAATCTTGTGCTACTCCATACCCAATGCATGAACATCCAGCGCCTGCAAATCGGGACGCACTAGAACAAATTTACCCAAAAATCCATAAATAGGGGTGAAATACCAAATTTTTAACCTATCTACCAAAAATTTGGGCGAATCATCTTCATTTATCCTCCAAAACTGTAAATTTTTGGCGATTTCACCTCCATTAGGGAAGAAATCGGGGCGAATGTCACGATTTTCCCATCGATGAATTGGCGAAATTAGGTTTTATGAATTTTCAGAGGTTAATCAGGCGGGCTATTTAGTAAAGGGAAATTATATATAAAATAAAATATGGGCTAATTTATTAAATTAAAAAAAACCATTTTAATATTAAAAATTCGCCCATCTTTTTTTGGGTATCCCTTAAAATTCGCCAATGGGCTATAATTCGCCCCTAAAATCATCCCTGCTGAAGAAATACCTCAAAGTCCTCTTCCTTTCAATGGCACTACCCAATCTGAATCCACATAACCCTCCAAGTTAATATTCTGATTCGCTTCATACTTGAGCTCATAGTCAACTGTACCCTCCAGGTACCTCACAGCATGCTTTGCAACCATCAGGTGAACATGTTCAATGTATTCACAGCAAAGCAAATATTTGGTCTTGTATTCATTAGGTACATCAAGGAACAAATCATTTGACGATACATTGTGGCAATAACTTATTCTGATGAAGCAACACTCAATAGCTTTAGGTTCGATGCCATATGTATAATCATGGCCTTGTAGTTCATCATCCCGAACCTCTTCAGGATATCCACTGCATACTTTCCTTATCCGAGGGGGATTCCATCCTCATTCTCCCAAACCTCCAAGCCTAGAAAGTAGTGCATCATATCCAAGTCCTTCATCTAGAAATCAGTAGCAAGTCTCCTTCTTGAAAATTTAATGATTCCTCGTTTCTGTCAGGAACAAATCATTGACATATAATAGGAGCATCACTAGTCTTCTGCCTTCAACCTTGAAGTAAAGGTTGGAATCCACTTTACTCTCACTAAATCCTAGATCCATCAGTAAGTTCTCGATCTTGTCATACCATGTCGAACCTCAGGATCTTCTGCAGTCACTCCCTCTGAAGCAGAGCATCATTCTTCCTCCGCCTTTCATACTCTATGCATTGAAACATTTTGTACTAGATTGACAAGTAGATTCCTCTATGTTAGCACTAGAATTGAGCCCAAAGGTTGTGGAAGGCTTGTTCCCGGGTAACAGTAGAACCACTTTTGAAGAGAGAACTGGCCTTCTGCTCTTCCGAGAGGGATCTCTCACCAAATGTTAACAATGCTAGATATATACAACTAAAACTATAAATTGTATGTAAAATTGGTTGAAACAAAACACAGAGCCATTGGGAAATGGAGTCAAGATATATAATAGAAATAAACAAAGCTTGTGCAAGCTATTCCAACATAGGGGCAAGATAGCCACTCTGTCACAATCGATTTATAATTGTTTGGTGAAAGAGAGGAACATGAATAGACCATCAACACAAAGCATTGAAAAATGAATTCTATATCGACTTTAGAAGAAAATTTTGGTGAATATCTAAAACAACAGCTGGAGCATAGCAAGTATGAATTCCATGTTAGTTTTTGAACATTAAGCTAGATTTATTATGATCTTTAACTGAGAGAATAACAAGTACAAAAATCAAACACAAGAGACAATGAACATAGTTTTTTTCCTTGAGGAAACCATAAATGGAGAAAACCCTGCAACTTCCTCAAAGATAGAATCAACACCAAAATAGTAAAAGCCCAAAACAGTAAGTGATCTCCTGAGAGCAGTAATCTTCTTCTTGTCTAGCCCCAGTGCCTTCTCCTTCCTCAACTATGCGCTACACTTGGATGTGTATAAGTTGTGTTCTAAATAGAGATTTCAGCTCTCTATTTATACTAATTCGGACATGACTAAAACCCTACTAGGGACGATCTTTACTAGGAGATTCTACTAACCCTAGTGCCCCGAAACTGCGGGGACTTTAACCCTTAGACAATCAGAGGGTTACCCACAATGACTTGACATGACTTATTTACATTATTGATCCTCCCAATCAAAACATTGGGGCATGCCACCATGACTCAATTACATTATAGATACATCCGGGAATAAACATCGGGTTATAATACATAAGATACATAGATGAATACATTCCGAAGTTACAAATACATCAACACTCCCTCTTAACTAGGAAGGTATCCTTTCGACACAATTTTAAGCACTGGTCTTCTTCTCTGTATCAAGTGGATCATCTCGTCATCTACATCTTCAAGTATTCTTAGTCTTCAAGTCATATTTGTCTTCAAGTCATCTTTATCTTCAAGTCATCTTTACCTTTGGATTTGGATCATCTCTCAATCTGGATCATCATGGGACATCATTACTGGATCTAGATCATCACTGCTGGATCATCATTACTAGATATGGATCATCTTGGCTGGATCTGGATCATCACTCGATTTGGATCATCTTAGGTGCTATCTCATGATTCTTCTCGTCATAGGAAGTTCTACAGATCTAGCCCTTTTTCAAGCTGGTTGTAGGCTTAGCCTCCATGTAGGTCTTCTTCAGCATATCTAACCTACTTGTCAGAATGGTCCATCCAACACTTACATCTAACCTGCTCATCAGAAAGGCATGCCTAGCACTCACATCTGATCATGTAGGAACCAATCCTATAATCATATCAGAAAGGCCCAGCACTTATATCCACCCAGTGAGGGAACACATCCCATTACTGATGGAAGGGATTTGCACTTACATCCACCCAGTGAGGGAGCACATCCCATTACTGATGGAAGGGCTCTACACTTACATCCACCCAGTGAGGGAATACATCCCATTACTGATGGAAGGGCTCTACACTCATATCTAATCATGAGGGAACACATCCTAGCAATCATATCAGAGTGGCCACCAGTCCTCGACTGAGCTACCTGGTAACTGACCAGGTGCCTCCATTCTCCTAGAGAATGGTAGTTTCCCTTTCATCCAACTTGCTCGTCGGAATGGCCAACACTCACATCTGACATGGGAGGAACTTAATCCTTTAGCCATGAAATAATGGTTCAACCCTTACATCTGATCAAGTGGGAACACATCCCTCTGTCACATCAGAATGGCTTCTTAGTCCTAGACTGAGTTTTCCTAGTAACTAACCAGGTGCCTCCATTCCCAAAATGGAAGTTTCCCTTACATCTGTCCTACTCGACAGAATGGCCAGCACTCATATCTGACATGGAAAGAACCAATCCTCTCACCATGACATAATGGCTCAGCCCTTACATATGACCATGGAAGGAACCAATCCTCTCACCATGTCAGAATGGCTATGGGTCTCATCACTTTCTCTTGGAGAAAACCTCGATCTGGAGAACAACAAGATTCTCCCTGAAGTACTCAAACTTCAACCTAGCCAATGGATTCGTCAACATATTAGCTATCTATTCCTTCGTTGCAACATACTGGAGCTTTACTGCTCCCCTCTGCACAATATCCATGATATAGTGATACTTGATCTCAATATGCTTCAACTTGTCATGGAACACTAGATTCTCTGACAACTTCACGCAACTTTGGTTGTCACAATGTATATAAGTAGCATCCAACTGGAGATCAAATAAATCAGACAGTAGCTTCCTTAGCCATACTGCCTCACAACTAGCTGAACAAGCTATGACATACTCTGCTTCAGCTATACTCAGTGCCACACAGTATTGCTTCCTTATAAACCAAGAGATCACACCTGATCCCATACTAAAGCAACACCCTGAAGTGCTCTTCCTATCGATGGCACTGTTTGCCCAATCTGAATCAACATAACCCTCTAGGTTAATCTTCTGATTCGCATCGTACTTGAGCCCATAATCAACTGTACCCTTCAGGTACCTCAAAATATGCTTGGCAACAATCAAGTGAACATGTCTCGGATCTGTCAGGAATTGGCTCAAGGTGTTCACAACAAAGCAAATATCTAGTCTTGTGTTCGTCAGGTACATCAAGGACCCAATCATCTGATGGTACATCATAGCATCAACCGACTCTGATGAAGCATCGTTTAAGAGCTTCAGTTTTGAAGCCATAGGTGTGGCCATAGCCTTGCAGTCCATCATTCCAAACCTATTTAGGATCTCTACTGCATACTTCCCTTTTCCAAGGAAGATTTCATCTATACTCTGCCACACCTTCATACCTATAAAGTAATGCATCATCCCCAAGTCCTTCATTTCGAACTCAGTAGCAAGCTTTCTCTTCATATCAATAATCAACCCATTCGCACCTGTCACAAATAGATCATCTACATATAGTAGAAGTATCACTAGGTTTCCATCTTCAACCTTGTAGTAAAAGTTGGAATCTGCTTTGCTCTTGGTAAAGCCCAAACTAGATAGAAATCTGTCAATTCTACCATACCAGGTCATGGGTGCCTGTTTCAAACCGTATAGGGCTTTCTTCAATCTGCACACATGAGACTCCCTGTCATGAGTCTCAAAACTGAGGGGATGATATACATACACTTCCTCTTCCACTACACCATTCAAGAAAGTAGTCTTAACATCCATCTAGTGTATCTTCCATTTCATTACTGTAGCCAAAGAAAGTACTGATCTGATGGAAGTGTATCTAGCTACAGGAGCAAAGGTTTCTTCATAGTCTATTCCTTCTTTCTGAGATAAACCCTGAGCCACAAATCTTGCTTTATATTTTTCAATGCTACTATCTGCAGCATGTTTGATCTTGTAGATCCATTTGGAAGTTACAACTAACTTCCCTTCTGGTCTTGGGACAACATCCCAAACATCGTTCTTCATGATCTATTGATACTCTTCGATCATAGCATCCTTCCATTCTTTTTGTTCTACCGCTTCTTCATAACTAGAAGGTTCTTTATCAATGAAATCACATAGTAAAGCTACATACTCGGAGCAAGATCTGGTCCTCTTTCTTTCTCTGTGATTCTCTTCTAGAGCCCCATATCTTTCCGCACCTTGGATAAGTTCTTGTACCCAAGAAGGTTTCCTCTTCTAAGGATTCTTCTCCAGAGGTGGATCTACGGGTCTTTGCGATTCTTTGAAATCTTGATCTTCTTCTTGAGCTTCTTCTTCATTCATGGTTGTATCATGAACTTTGGGTACTTCTGCTTCTTTAGGTTCTTCAGCAGGTCTCTTTCTGGATTTGTTGTAAGCTGTGTCTTCCTGGGAAATATATTTTGTAAGCCTTCAAGCTTTTAGAGTATCCCACAAATATACCCTTCTTTCCAGAAGGATCTAATTTTGTTCTCTTCTCTTTTGGAATGTGTATGTACACAAGACAGCCAAATATTCTGAGATGGCTGACTTATGGTTTCTTGCCAGAGAAGACTTTTTCAGGAGTCTTGTTCTCAAGTACTCTATGTGGATTATGGTTCTGTACATACACTGCTATTCTGGCAGCTTCCACCCAAAGATGCATAGGAAGGTCTTGATCATGAAGCATTGCTCTTGCAGCTTCCATGATAGTTCTATTCTTCCTCTCTGCAATCCCATTCAGTTGTGGATTATAAGGAGTGGACAACTCCCCCTTAATCCCTGATTCTTTGCATAGCTCTTTGAATTCATTTGAAGTGAATTCTCCGCCATTATCTGATCGAAAGGTCTTGATCTTCTTTTCAGTGTGGTTCTCGATCAAGACTTTGAATTCCTTGAATTTGTTGAATACTTTGTCTTTGTTCTTTATGAAGCAAACCCATGTCTTCCTAGAAAAATCATCAATAAAATAAACATAGTATGCATACCCGCTTAGTGAGTTTGATGACATTGGACCGCATACATCGGAGTGGATGATTTCTAGTATGCCTTTGGCTTTGATTTCGTTGCTGGGAAATGTATTCTTTGTATTCTTTCCTTTCACACATCTTTTGCAGACCCCATCATGTTTTGTTTGGAATTCTGGAAGACCTTCAACAGCTTTTCTTGCAATAGGTAGTGCTCTGTAATGCACATGTGCAAGCCTTCTATGCCAAAGCTCATTTGGCTCTACTGTGTCATGGACCAAGGCTTGTTCTGGATGTCCCTTCAATTTGTATAGACCTCCTTCTTGTTCTCCAATCACCACTGCATCATTGATAGTCTTACCTCTTGGCCACATGATGACTTGACCATCTATGAATGCAACCCGCATTCCTTTTGCATCCAATGCTGATATGGAGAGAAGGTTCTTCTTGAGTCCTAGCACAAACAATACTTCTTTCATTTCTAGAGACTTTCTAGAGTCTAGTTTATAGGAATATTCCCCACTACCTTTTATTGGATATTGGTATTCATCTCCTAGCTTCACCTTGTGAGGTGATTCATGTTTTGACAGTCTCACAAAGGATTCCTTGAATCCAGTCATATGTTTGAAAGCCCCACTATCTATAAGCCAATCATCACTTCCATGAGTAATGTTACCTGTGAGAACAGAGATCAAAACATATTCATCTTCGCTTGAAGAATCTTCACTTTCATATCTAGTTATTTTCTTGGATGGTTCATCATCCTCTGCAGCATGAGCATGATGTCTTATTTTGTTCCCTTTCTTCTTATGAGAGTGAACCTTGTTCTTAGGACAGTATTTTGCAGAGTGTCCTCTTTCATCACATGTATAACATCTCATTTTAGATAGGTCTCTTCTAATGTTATCTCTATGATGAGGATCCTTACCTTTGGAGTAATGAGGTCTTCTTCTACCTTTCATGGAGTGAACTGTGAGAGCTTGATATTCACTGTCCATCTTCTCTTCTTGAGTTGCTATCCAAGCTTCTTCTTGAGAACATTCTTCCCACAGTCTGGTCAATTTGACTAACTTCTTTCTGGCACAGATTCCTTGAATGAAAGAGTCCCATGTCCTAGGGAGACCATTCAAGGTTGTCATCACAATCTCTGCATTCTCCACTTCTTCGTCTACAACTTCTAATTGTTCCTTGATCTGAGAAACCCTTGTGAAGTAATACTGGATGGTCTCTGGATTCTGAATCTTCACATTCTTCAATTGATTCCTCAGAGTCATATTCCATTTTATGTTCGTCCCTTCAAACAATTTGGTTAGGGAATCAAACATAGCTTTAGGTGTCTTGAGAGAGGACAACTGTGGGATAAGGTGATCCTTGATAAAATCAGCAATGATCCTCTTTTCCATAACCATATTCTTCTTATGTAAGGTCTTTTCCTCATCTCCCTCTGAAACTGGAACCTCCTCATGGATGTAGGAGTCTAACTCATTTTCTTCCAGGACCAAGGAGATCCTATACTTCTAGGCTTGGAAATTATCAGCTCCCTCAAGCTTTTAATCAAGCTTGGTATGATGAGACATCTTTAAAATGAGAACCTCAAATGGAAATACAAAAGATTTAGATCTTACCAGGTCAAGATGTCAGATTTGGATTTGGAGCTGAAATCCTGCAGTACTGGATCAGGAGCAAATTAGGGTTTTCCTTTTTCATAGTTTTGTCCAAATGCCTTGAAATTTATCCCTAACTTTGATTTTGGGGAGTAGATCAATCCAGGCTTGGGCTCACTGAAAAATTCCTCTTCTGTGAAAATCCCTAATTTTCAGCAGTAGTGACAGCTCCAAAACTGAAAAACCTCAGAATTGGATTCTACTTCGATAAAAAGATGCACCCTAAGGAGGAGAGTTATTCCACCTTAATTTTGCTGAAAATATGTGGAGGAAGATCCATGAACTAGGAAGCCCTAGTTCCCATAGCTGCACAGTGTCTTGTTCTCAGGTTAGCTCTGATTCCATGTTAGTTTTTCAACATTAAGCTAGCATTATTAGGATCTTTAACTGAGAGAATAACAAGTACAACAATCAAACACAAGAGACAATAAACATAGTGTTTTTCCTTGGGGAAACCATAAATGGAGAAAACCCCACAACTTCCTCAGAGATAGAATCAACACCAAAATAGTAAAATCCCAAAACAGTAAGTGATCTCCCAACATCAGTAATCTTCTTCTTGTCTAGCCCCAATGTCTTCTTCTTCCTCAATTATGCGCTACACTTGAGTGTGTATAAGTTGTGTGCTAAATACAGAGTCCAGCTCTCTATTTATACTAATCCCGACATGACTAAAACCCTACTAGGGCCGACCTCTACCAGGAGAGTCTAATAACCCTAGTGCCCCAGAATTGTGGGGACTTTAACCCTTAGACAATCAGAGGGTTACCCACAATGACTTGACATGACTTGTTTACATTATTGATCCTCCCAATCGGAACATCAGGGCATGACAACATGACTCAATTACATTATAGATACATCCTGGAATAAACATTGGGTTATAATACATAAGGTACATAGATGAATACATTTCAAAGTTACAAATACATAAACATTCCAAACTATTATACACTACGTTTCAGATATGAAAGAAAACAAAATGGATGAGATAAACTAGAAAAACATTCACATAATAAAGGAAAGCTATAGACTGCAAATATGAATGACACATGAATCCCTATAAGAAACGCCGACCTCAACTCTGCAATTTTATTAAAATTCTCTCGAAAATGTACACAACAAAAATTACATTCGTTTCAACCCTTTCTCCTTCTTCAGGAGGTATATTTATAGCATTGGGATTTCCCAAACCGACATCTAGGAATCAAAATTTTAATAGAGTGTTAACAACCAGCTCCACGAGGGATGCTATCCTCCCAGTGAGGTAGCAAAGAACCCGTAGACTAGTCGCCTACTCCATTGAAAATCTCATTTCATTCTACTGCCTGAAAGAAAACATACTTTGAAAGAATGGTTACCTCTTCTGATCTTAGGGCCTTCTCCATGGGCTTCAAATTTTCTGATTCACCATCCGTACCGATTAAAACATAAAACATATTTACACTATGATACACGGACCTTAGTTCATTTACTCCAGGTAATGCTTCAGGAACCTCCCATTCACCATGCCTCCTTCGTACTACGACCCATCTGGATACTGCAAAATGAAGGCATTGTCTCCTCTGTGCACCGAAATAAGGTATGGGCCTACCCATAAGTGGTCAAATTTCTCATGCTTCCATTTTTCTTCGTGTGGGGCATCCCATTTTAGCACCAAGTCATCAACTTGGAAAACATCTTCTTTTATTTTCTAGTCGAAGGTATTCTTCATCTTTTCCTGGTGTATCTCGACTTTATCATAGGCCTTGTCCCTTAATTCATTAAGCTCAATGATCTGATTGATCCTTCTTTGAATGGGATTAGGCTCATCCAATGGATCTCGCAATAACTTCATGACTAGAACTCTCAGAGAGGTGGGAAAAATTATCTTAGCTCCATATACTAGCTAAAATGTCGACATACCAATGGCCCTTTTGGTGCTGATTTTGTCATCCCACAAGGCATATTTCAATTTTGTGTGCCAGGATTTCTTGTTTCCCTCCAACAACTTCTTAATGATCCTCACAAGGATTTTGTTAGAGGATTCTTCTAGTCCATTCCCCTGGGGCTAATAAGCCGTAGAATGATTTAATATTATATGATATTTGTGGCAAGAATTCATCATTTTCTTGGATTTAAATGTAGGTGCATTGTTTGTCACAATCCGCTTCGGGCAGTCGAACCTCACTAAAATATTATTTTCTAAGAAATCCATTATCACCTCTTCTATAGCCCTCTTGGTGGGTATGGCCTCGATCCACTTTGTAAAGTAATAAGTGGCAGTCAGAATCCACTTATACTTCTTGGAGGAGTTTGGATTTATTTCCCCGATGAAATCTAACCCCCATTGCTCGAAAGGAGCTTCTACAGATATAGGGTTGAGAGGAAGAGACACCACTTTCCTTTTTCCTTCAAAAACCTGACATTGGTGGCATTTAGTTGTTTCCTTATAGACATCTGAAAACAACGAAGGCCAATAAAATCATGCCCTCAATTTTTTTTTTGCGATAACCTTCCAAGAATAGTGTCCTCCACAATCTCCTTCATGAAATTCCTTTGCCACATGTTGAGCCTCGTTCTCCAGAAGACAATTCAACAGTATCCCCCCGAGGTCCTTCCAATAAAGATACTACTCTATGATGCAAAACTTTGCAGCTTTCAGTTTTATGGATCTAGCCTAGGTTTTGCTTAGCCCAGCAGGAGGTTGTAAATTCTGCAATACGAAAACAATGTCAGCATACCAAGGAGAATCGAGATGTAAATCTGGATTTATTTTTTCCTCGACCTCTACCCAATTATACTAACAAGCGAGGAAGTTCAGCTGCAGGGAGTCACAATGGGAGTCCGTCATCATCTTAGCCAACCCTTGCCCTTTGATCAACTTCAGGGGATTGATTTCTATGTCATATTCTAGGAGTGCTACAACCCATTTAGCTCTCTTTCCTTCCAGGTCAGGCTATGTAAGTATGCTTTTCACTACACTGCAAGGTACATAGGCGATTATGTGGGAATGGAGGAGGCAAATTCTGAAATCCTTGAAGGATTTGACCAAAGCGTAGGATTTTTTTTCCATTATACTATATCTTAATTCTCCATCCCTCAATATTTTACTGAAGAAAGCTATGGGATGTTCTTCACCCAAATCATTCTTTTGCAGCAACACTGCCGCTACAGTATATTCTAAAGCATATGAAAATACTAAGAAATCCTTTTCAAAATATGGGCTGATCAGCATAGGAGCTTCTGAAATGGCCTGTTTTATACTTCTGAAATCTTTCTTGGCTCTCACTATCCATTTGATTTCATCATCTTTCCTTAGCATGCAAGTAATGTCCGTTAGGATTTCGGTGAAGCTAGGGATGAACCTCCTCAAGAAGTTGACTTGACCGATGAAAGATTGTATTTATTTCTTACTCCTTGGTTCTTCTACTCTCAAGATTCCTTTTACCCTGTCTGGATCGATCTTGATCCCTTCCTTCGAAATGATGTGCCCCAGCAACTTTCCTTCTTCGAGAGCGAAGTTCGACTTTCTATGGTTCAATGAGATGTCGTACTTCCTACATTTGATGAAAACTATTTCCAAATGCCTGACATGATCTTTAGCCCACCTGGAGTATACAATAATGTCATCCATGTATACCACCACAAATTTTTCTTTCTCTTCTGCAAAAGCAATATCCATGGCACGTTGGAAAGTTTCTCCAGCATTCATCAACCCAAACAGCATCTTTGCATACATGAATGTACCCCAAGATGTGGTGAAAGTGGTTTTTTCTTGCTCTTCGGATAACACCTTCACCTGATTGTAACCGGAAAATCCATCCATAGTGGATATCCTTCCTGAGCCTACCACCCTCTACATGATATGGTCCATCTTCGGTAATGGGTAGTTATATTTCAAAGATACTTTATTTAAGTTCCTGAAATCCACGCATAGCCTTATCTCCCCATTATTTTTCCGAACATGAACCAAATTGGCTACCCATTTTGAAAACCTCAGAGTTACTATTATCTTTGCATCAAACAACCTTTTCACTTCTTTTTCAATTATGGGTACTAACTTCGGATTAATCCTTCTGAGTTTTTGCCTGAATGGTTTTTCTCTGGGTTTAATCAGAATAGTATTTTGTATGATGGAAGTGTCATACTCTTTGAGATATTCATAACTCCATGCAAACACATCCATGTATTTCTTCATCAGGTTCACATACCCTTCTTTTTCTTTAGAAGGAAATTTCTTGGACAATTTTATAATTTTTGGGTCGCCTTCAGTGCCAATATCTATATCTTCAACAACATCCATGGAAGGCTCTACCTTTGGATCTCTGGAGACATCATTTTGGTCAAAAGGGGATTCTAAAGGGATCAAGGCTCTAGGAATATGATTTCTTTTCACTTGGACTATATCCCTGCCTCCAAAGGAGTCCTTTAAATTTCTCGTCTCGACGGTTTCTTCCCCTTCCTCTTCAACGTCCAGGAAATTTTTAGGGTCAGCACCACCTTCATCTATGTGAGTATTTACAAACTCAATGGAAAATTCCATAAATATTTTTATTTGCTTATCATATTCAAAGACTTTCCAATATTTAGTATCATCTGGTATGGAAGGTCTATTGACAATATCTACTTTATTTTTCCTTTTTCCTATCATAGGGGCTTCAAATTTTCCTGCTGCGGTCGCCAGAGAGTCTGCCACCACATTCTCATGTCTAAGGATCACTTGGATTGTATGCCCAGTGAATAAATTTCCAAACATATCCCACACCTCATTCCGGTAATCTCTCATCCTTGGATGTCTAGTCTGGTAGCTGTCATTCACCTGATTTATTACAAGCTCTGAGTCTCCAAAAATTTGGACCCTTTTCGCTCCTAAACCCTTTAGTGCATGCAGGCCCAGCAGCAAGGCCTCATACTCTACTACATTGTTAGAGCATTCAAAAATAAACTTATAAGAGTAAGCATTGGTATCCTCAATGGGGGAGATTATATACACACTTGCACCGGCACCCGCTTTAGCTACCGAGCCATCAAAATACATCTTCCACATTCCTTCTTCTTTTTGCTTCTTTTCCAAAGCTTCCAGCTCGATGGTCCCTTTTTTATCCTTTTCATCCTTCCATGGCAAAATGATTTTTGAGTTGATATATCATTGAAGAAAAGAGAGGACCCCAAGTCCGTATCGGTGGCATACACATGATGTATGTCAGGCTGGGCCTGGCTACTTACAACGTAAGGAAACCTCTTCTCACTATATAACCTTTTGCTTTCGTTCCAAACAAGGATCGTCACATAGGTCATGTCCATTTGTAAGCTTCCTTTTAGCTTCGAAGTCCAAGACCTTGACAACAAAATACCAAACTTGGGAGGAATGTCATACATAACGACATCCATGACTACAATTTTAGATGACAACTTGTTTAAAGATACCACCATGTCTTTGATCAATCCCAAACATTTCACCCTCTTAGAATCAAAGGAATACAGGTCTTTATAAGGCCTTGTAATCTCTAATCCCAGGCTTTGCACCACTCCCTTTCGCATCAGATTGTGTGAGGCTCCTCAATCCAACATAGCATTATGTAACACCATATCATGTATATTCAAGCTCATTAAAAGGGGGGCACCTCCTCATCTTCACTGTCCATGCTGTCAATCTTAGATCCCAGAATGAAAGTATGGTTGTCCTCAGTCAGTCCCAAGATATCTGGGTGAGATTCTCATTGGTTTGCAATCATCTTCATTATAGTGTCCTGGTATTCTTGATTCCTCAATAATTCATTGAAAGGAATTGAGACCTTTAACTTATCTAGCTCATTCTGGAGGTTAAACATGGGGGGGGGTTACCCAACTCGGTAGGTGGAATGAGCTCCAATTCTTTCACATTACTACTCTCCTTTTCCACTTCTCTAGGTGCTAGCAGCCCCTTTTGTTTTTCATCTCCTTTTCCTGGGCTTGTCTAACTACTAGAAGGCTGGTCTGGGTTTAATTCTCCTTTATGTATAGCGATGTCCTTATTTCTCAACTTGATCTTCCCGACATCGTCTATAGCATGCATATACCCTTTATGATATTGCTCCAATTACCCTGTCATGGTCTTATCATCCATTTGAGTGAACATATCATGTTCCTCTTCAGTCAAGTAGATCTCGGAGTCCAAATCATCGAAATGATGGATATGATCTTTGACGAACTCGGCTTCATCTTCGGCAGCCACATAGTTTTCAGGGAAAGGAGGCATGATTGGTTGCTCTTCTTGGTTTCTTGGATTCCTCACATCTCTTAGTATATTGGGTTGGATCAGGGGAGGGACTTGTCTCCTGAAATTAGGATTCCTTATCTGAGGTTCATTATGTTCCCAGTTCATCGGCTTGGCCTCCACCATTATCCTCTCCATCAATTTTTCCATAGTTTTGAGCATCATCTCAAATTTTATATCAATGGATGAAGAGGAAGAGGTAGTGGGGTGTTCCTCTTCCCTTCATTTCCTTCTATCAACCTCTGCTTTTGGTT
Source organism: Pseudotsuga menziesii (assembly GCA_001517045.1). Classification (NCBI taxonomy): domain Eukaryota; kingdom Viridiplantae; phylum Streptophyta; class Pinopsida; order Pinales; family Pinaceae; genus Pseudotsuga; species Pseudotsuga menziesii. The sequence continues at coordinate 334,767 of LPNX010476447.1, read as the reverse complement.
TAATTTTTCCACATCCCATCATATTGGCCTCTACTTCTAGGGTGTCAATGAACATGGCTAGGAGGGTGTTTGACTTTCTTTCTCTCATTAAAAAAGCAAAATTATTGTCAAAGGCATCAGTGTAATGAAGTTTAGACGCCCCGGGGGAAGGTTTGATATCAGCAAGTATCGAGTTGTAGACACGCATGAATCTGCTGGAGAACTCATGGACTGATTCAAAGCCCCATTTCTTGAGATTTTTCTATTGAGACAAGACCTGCAACGAGCTTTGTTTATCATCCCACCTTTCTAGAAACATGGTTTGAAAACCAGCAATACTACGGATAGACCTAGGTGGCAAATATTTGTACCACTTCTTAGCTTCCCCAGACAAAATCTGAGTGAACAACCGCATTTTGACATCTTCATCATCCACCTCTTCCAGGTTGATGAAGTCATCGAACTTATCCACATGGTATCTTGTTGAGACATTCCCCTCCTCATCATAGAGTATGATTATTTGGGCGTAATTCATGGGGAGGTCGTTTAGAACCGGAGGTAGGGCTAATAGGGAAAATCTAGCAGCAGCCATCGGGGTAGGTTGATTAGGAATAGACATGGGTTTAGGGAACTGGGCGTTTTCAAAGATAGGGGCTATTTTTCAGCTTTAGGTGGGGTTTCTAGGTTCAGCCACAAAGAATCAAGTAGATAGGATTGAAGTGTATTAGGGCTAACCCCATCTTTCTTTACGTCAAATTTATATTTAGATTTGGTTAGTAATCTTTCAGCCCTAACCCCCCATTCATATGCCGCTACGATGTAAAAATATTGAGATGATGAAGTACCAAACAATGGGAAATCCACTTTCTCTTTATTTCTATTTCTAAGTATTCTTTTTGGATTATCCAAACTTTGCAAAGTTTCGGGATCAGGGTTACCTCTAGTGTGGATCTTTTTGGAAGCCAAGATCTCTAGTGTGATACTGGTCAAAGTGGGTGTGGAGTCGCCAGGACAAACATACAACCTTCTTGCGAATTCAGAATTTTTTGTTTGCCCCCAGAGATCTCTTTCTTTCTGACCACCGGTCTCCCTAGTGGAGTCACCTTCCAGAATATTTCAGTGGAGTTTCCAGGGAAAATGATACAACATTTTTCACGTGCAAGAATATATGTTTTCCCACAGAAATCCTTTATCCTTTGAATCTTTGTCTTTCTTCCCAGGGATGATCTTCAACTCATCCCTGGCAATGGCACCAGTTTGTTAGCACCAGAATTGAGCCCAAAGGTTGTGAAAGGCCCGCTCCTGGTTAACAGCAGAACCACTTTCAAAGAGAGAATTAGCCTTCTGCTCTTCCAAGAGGGATCTCTCACCAAATGTAAACAAAGCCAGATATATACAAGTGAAACTATAATTTTTTTGTAAAATTGGTTGAAACAAAACACAGAGCCATTGAGCGATGGAGTCAAGATATATAACAGAAATAAACAAAGCTTGTGCAAGTGATTCCAACACGTGGGAAAATTATCCACTTGGTCACAGTCGATTTATAATTGTCTAGTGAAAGAGAGGAACATGAATAGACCATCAACACAAAGCATTGAAAAATGAATTTTGTATCGACTTTAGAAGAAAACTTTGGTGAATATCTAAAAAAACAACCAGAGCATAGCAAGTATGAATTCCAAATTGTTATACACTACGTTTTAGATATGAAAGAAAACAAAATGGACGAGATAAACTGGAAAAACATTCACATAAGAAAGGAAGATATAGACTGCAAATACAAACGACACATGAATCCCTATAAGAAACGCTGACCTCGACTCTACAATTTTATTAAAATTCTCTAAAAAATGTACACAACAAAATTTACATTCGTTTTAACCCTTTCTCCTTCTTCAGGAGGTATATTTATAGCATTGGGATTTCCTAGACCGACATCCAGGAATCAAAATTTTAACAGAGTGTTAACACTCTGCTACTAATATTCTATGTATCCATCTAGGGTCACAAGATACCAAGATCCTCTATCTTGAACCTTTACAAAATTTCTTCTTGCACCCATCTGTGACCTTTTCATCCTATATAGGCTTTCATATTCAACCTTGTAGCAAAGGTTAAGATCTTCATCACTCTAGGTGATCTTCAAGCTCCTCATGTATGTGTTATCCCATGGGTGTCTTCTAATCTCGTATAAGGCCTTCTTTCATTTGCACACATGATTCTTCCTGTCATGTGTATTAACTTTTGGTGGCTGCAAATGTCTCTTTGTAGTCTATGCCCTCTTTCCGTAAGAAGCCTCGTTCTACGATGTTTCCTTGTATCCCACGATTTTTCCATCTACTACATGTTGGATCTTGTAGATCCATATGGAATATATTATAGACTTCGCTGCAGGTCTTGATACTGCATCCTAGACATCATTCTGCTTGAATTGGAATTCTCCTTCCGTTTCTTCTTGGCTACTTCTTCATAGTTGGAAGGCTCTGCATCAATGATGTCTCTCAACAGTGTCACATAACTAGAGTGTCGTTGAGGCCTCTTCCTTTCTTTGAAAGTATCGTCATATTATTATTCATCTTGGATTCTTTCTTGAATTGTCGTCACTTTTTCTTCGGAACATGTCTCATCCTTCTTTTCTTGTAGGTGATTGTACGCAATCTTTCCTACAAGTCAAATGCATTTGTATGGTTAGAAACATTTCATAAGGCATATTCATAATGGAAAATTATTATGCATAAAGATATAATCATGTAACACTTTTAGCCAATCAGGGATAATTTTAAGGAACCATACTTATTTAAAAGTGTATAAATGTTGGCGAATATTACCAATTCTTAAAACGCCAACTATAAAATGATTGTTGATATTTTTCAAAAAATATTTTAATTTTCAATGATTTTGTATCATTTATATAATAATTTGGTGATTTTTAAGGTGAAAAAACTTTACCCCATCAAAATTGGGTGAAACAGGGCTTCAAAAAATGCAAAATGGTGAATCTCTTTTGGGAGAAAAACATGGAAAAATAGTGCATTGGGCTAAAATTCACCTCTAAAATTATCCCTATAGCCAATACAACATTCATCCATATCTCATGGAAACTTTCTAGATTCCTTCCATCTCTACCATGACATCACTGAGATTGTGCACTAATCTAATATGTAAGCAAAGAGGTTTCATTCTAGATAAGTAGCAATGGAGAGTTGTATAGCACCATGAGCTACTTACCCATCACATGCATATTAGTAGTATACTATCATTAATACAAACATTATATCATGCATAATACATCAACTGAACATAAACAAATGCATAACAAAACAATATCATGAAATGACAATTGAATACTTATATTTATTTATTTCTTGGGTAGACTCCTTCTTGAGCCTTCTGCTTCATCATCTTCTTTTCTCTTATTATGAGTTGAGCTTCTTATTGTGTGCTCTTCCCAGAGTCTGCTAAAAGTAATCACTTCCTTCTGGAAAACATTCCTTGAATGAATGAATCTCATGATCCTGGGAGGCCATTCAAGGTGGTTATCACAAATTTTTCATTCTCCACTTCTTCTTCTACTGCTTCAATTTGTTCTTTGATTTGAGAGACCCTTGTAAAGTATGACTGTATGGTCTCTGCATTCTGGATCTTCACATTCTTCAACTGGTTTCTCAAAGTCATCTTTCAATTTATATTATTCCCTTCAAATATATTGGTCAAGGAATCAAACATCTCTTTAGGTGTCTTTAGGGAAGACACTTGTGGTATAAGGTGATCTGTGATTGAATCGACAATGATCTTCTTGGCCTTGACCAAATTCTTCTTGTGTAAGACTTTAGCCTCATCTCTCTCTGGAACTGGAACCTCTCTACCTATGTAGGTGTCCAATTCATTTCCTTCAAGAACTAGTGAGATCCTATACTTCCATACTTGGAAGTTTTCAGCCTCACCAAGTTTGTCATCAAGCTGGTGTGATTAGTCATTTTGAAATGAGAACCTCAACTATAAATAGCAAAAGATTAGATCTTACCGATTTGAGGAGTCTGTCCTAGTTCCGGAGCTCGCTGATCTAGGGTTTGTTAGAGAAACCATAATTTTCAAAAATTGGAATATTTCAGATCTGATTAGGTAGAAATATAGACCTATTCAAGGCGAGCTATCCAATATACTCATTTTCCGAAAACATTGGAAGGAAGCTCCTGGAATAGGACTCCCTAGTTTACCAATTTCTTACACATAAATGCATGATACTGTTCCTGTGGTATATTTGAAAGTATTTCTCCTCTGTGTCTGAAATTTTGTACTGAGGTAACTGCATCATTCCTTTTTCCAACACCACACGTTTTACAAGAATTGGTTTCACCAATTGGGACTTATGAGAGTTTTCCCAAGGTGACTTATTTCAGCACTGTTCAGCATAGAAAAGTTGTACAGATTTCAATGTGTCCATGTTTCATCATGAGGGTCTAAAAATTTTACCAAAGAAATTACAGTCCGTTCCCTATATGGAACATCTTGCAAAATTTCATTTGGATCTTTGTAGTCTGAGATATTGCAATTCTCCCTAGGTGTCCTGTTTAGGGATGAATCTTGGAAGAGTTTGGAACCCTGATTTGGAGGAAACATATCTCCTAGAACATATCGAATATTAGGCTGAAATTTTTACACAAGGTACATCAGGATTTCATATTTTCCCTATCAAAATTTTGGCCCCAGAGACTTCTTCAATCCCAAGATAAAGCAAATGTACCTAAACTATTCATTTTAGTATTTTAGGGTTTTTTAGGCCCAGGGTCAAATTAGGGTTTGACTTTCCTGGAGTTTTACCCAACCAAAAATCTCTACCTTGGTCTCTAAATTTCGATTTTAAGGAGGAGAGAAATCCTATGTCGGGCTCACTCAAAAATTCCTCTTTTATAAAAAGCCCTAATTTCCCGCAGCAAAAACTGAAAATGCCCAGGATCAAATTCTGCTTCAACATAAAGATGCACCCTTGAATAGAGAGTTATCCTAGCCTCCTTTTGCTAATGGATTGTGGGGAGAGACCCAAAAACTAGGAATCCCTAGATTCCACACCTTCACAGTGTCTTCTTCTTAGGTTAGCTCTGATACCATTTTAGATTTTTATCATTTAAGCAATATGATCTTAGGATCTTATCTCAAAGAGTAACATGCACAACAATCAATCAGAAGAGACAATAGACACAAATGTTTTCCTTGGTGAAACCATAAAGGATAAAACCCCACAACATCCTCAGAGATAGAATGAGCACCAATGGCAGCAGGAACACCCAAAGACAGAAAAGATGATCTCCAACAGTTGTTCTCTCTCTCTCTGTTAGGTTTTTATCATCTAAGAAATATGATCTTAGGGTCTTGTCTAAGAGAATGACATGCATGGAAATAAACACAAGAGACAAGAGACAAAGAATTTTCCACAGGGAAACCATAAAGGATATTGCTTCCCTAAAAGGAGCTATGAACCAAGCCTTCTCCATGACAGATTTAGGGCTCTTAAGTCAGTTTCTGGGGCTTGAGATTGCTCAAACCAAAGTTGGAATCAAGGTGCACCAGTCCAAATATGCCTTGGATTTGCTGATCAAATTCAGAATGCAATATTGCAAAGCAAGCAAAACTCCTTTCCTTTCAGGAGTAAAGCTGGAGGAAGATGATTCTCCACCGATGGTAAACAACACTTTGTATAGACAGTTGATTGGATGTTTATTGTATTTGACACATACTCGACCTGATATTTGTTATGTAGTCAGTGTTGCTTCTAGATTCATGGATCAGCCCCATGAGATCCATTGGAAAGCAGCAAAGAGGATCCTTAGCTTTTTTCAGGGAACAAGGACACATAGGATTTTATATAAGGCCAATTCTGACCTTGAGTTAATTGGTTTTATTGACAGTGATTGGGCAGGTGATAGCACTGACAGGAAGTCCACTTCAGGTTATGTGTTCATGCTTGCAGAAGGGCCAATAAGCTGGTCAAGCAAGAAACAGAGTGCCATTGAGCTCTCATCTACAGAAGCTGAGTATAGAGGAGTTGTCAATGCAGCAACTCAGTGTTTATGGTTGCAAGGTTTACTTGGAGAGTGTGGTTTCAAACCTGA
>LPNX010476447.1:299610-326216 GCA_001517045.1 Pseudotsuga menziesii | reverse complement strand
AAGAATGAGTTTATTAACTATTGTGCAGATGCAGGTATTCAGATGCAGCATTCTATCCCCTACACACCACAGCAAAATGGTGTTACAGAGAGGAAGAACATATCACTGAAGGAGATGGAAACATGCATGATGGAGGCCAAAACTTTGCCACCAAAGTACTGGGCCGAAGCTATCAACTGTGCAGCATATATTCAGAATAGGGTGCCTCACAAACAGTTGGATGGCATGACTACTTTTGAAGCATGGAGTGGGCACAAGCCAGATGTGACCCATTTCAGGATTTTTGGCTCAAAGGCATGGGCTAGAATCCTGACAGAGAAGAGGAAGGCTTTGCAGCCCCAAAGCCAAGAGTGTCTTTTTGTGGGATACTCTGAAGATTAAAAAGGGTACAATTTGATAAACTTGAGCACAAACAAATCCTTCATTGAAAGTTGTGTTCAGTTTGAAGAAGAACCCCTTGCAGAAGTGGAGATTGGTGAAGCCTCTTCACCACCTGAACCTCAAGAAGTAAGTAAAGAGTTTGTTGAACATGCTGATTCTGATTTATCTAATGGAGATGAGTTTATTTCAGACCCAAACAGCCCCACAAGGCCTAAATGGGCAGCCAATACACTACATGCAGCAAGACAGTTAGCTGGGGATCCCAATGACCCAAGGAGGACTAGATCTCAATTTGAGAGTGGTCTGTGCATGAAGGATCCCGAGTTTGCTGAAAAATGCTATTTGATGGTGGAGTCTGATCCTCAAACATATGAATAAGCAGCAGGAGATCCAATATGGAAAGCTGCCATGAATGGGGAGTTAAACTCGCTACAGAAAAGCAACACATGGGAGCTAGTGGATCTTCCTCCAGGGAGAAAACTAGTACAATGTAAGTGGGTCTATAAGACCAAATTTGATGCTGATGGTTCACCACTGAAGTAAAATTCTATATTGGTAGCTAAAGGCTACTCATAGGTTCATGGCATTGATTACAATGAGACTTTTTCCCCAGTGGCAAAGATGGATTCAATCAGGCTAGCTCTAGCCATTGCAGCATCAAGGCAATGGGAGGTACATCATATGGATGTAAAGTGTGCCTTTCTGAATGGTGATATCACTGAGAAGATATATATGCATCAGCCCTAAGGTTTTTATACTGACCATTATCTTGTGTGCAGGTTGAGAAAGTCATTGTATGGGCTAAAGCAAGCCCCCAGGGCTTGGTATGCCAAGATAGATAGCTTCTTGCTATCTCTAAATTTTGTTCGGTGCAAATCAGATTTGAATGTCTATATGAAGGTAATTAATGGTTCATTAATGCTCATTGTGTTATATGTTGACGACCTCCTCATTACAGGAAGCTCACAAGCTGAGATTGCTTCCCTAAAAGGAGCTATGAACCAAGCCTTCTCCATGACAGATTTGGGGCTCTTAAGTTAGTTTCTGGGGCTTGATATTGCTCAAACCAAAGATGGAATCAAGGTGCACCAGTCCAAATATGCCTTGGATTTGCTGATCAAATTCAGAATGCAAGATTGCAAAGCAAGAAAAACTCCTTTCCTTTCAGGAGTAAAGCTGGAGGAAGATGATTCTCCACCGATGGTAAACAACACTTTGTATAGATAGTTGATTGGATTTTTATTGTATTTGACACATACTCAAACTGATCTTTGTTATGCAGTCAGTGTTGCTTCTAGATTCATGGATCAACCCCATGAGATCCATTGGAAAGCAGCAAAGAGGATCCTTAGCTTTGTTCAGGGAACAAGGACACATGGGATTTTATATAAGGCCAATTCTGACCTTGAGTTAATTGGTTTTACTGACAGTGATTGGGCAGGTGATAGCACTGATAGGAAGTCCACTTCAGGTTATGTGTTCATGCTTGCAGAAGGGCCAATCAGCTGGTCAAGCAAGAAACAGAGTGCCATTGCACTCTCATCTACAGAAGTTGAGTACAGAGGAGTTGTCAATGCAGCAACTCAGTGTTTATGGTTGCAGGGTTTACTTGGAGAGTGTGGTTTCGAACCTGAGTACTCAACTACCATATACTGTGATAACCAGACTACCATTCGAATCTACAAAGATCCAGTTCAGAAGCAGAGAACCAGACACATTGAGATTCACATGCACTACATCAGAGAGCTTGTGCATGATGGCACCATTCACCTACTCTTCTGTTCATCTTCAGAACAAGTAGCTGACATCTTCACAAAATCATTTTGTGAGAAGACCTTCAGCAATCTCAAATCACTGCTGGGGATTGCTGATCATGCTGTCAAAGCATGAGTGGAGACAAGATTCTACAATTTTGTTTTACAGTCCATGTTTAAGGGAGGATTTTCCCAAGTTGGTTTTGCCTCTTTCCTTGGTTGTATGGACATTGCAGTATGTAAAGGGTGACTAAGCCTTGTTGCTAGGCCCTATATTTTGATTTATTACTCATAAATTCAGGCTTAAGGGGGGGTGTTAGAATAATCAACCCATAGTATTTACCCACTTAGACATTAATTCATTTATTTTGTCTTATTTGCCTAGTCCATGAGTCCCACCATGTGCAAGTTGATAATTGCCTATCCATAGAGGTCAAACTTTCCATTATTGACTCATGGAGTGCTTAGGAAAGCCTTGGGAATCAAATCTACTTTATTCCTTGCCTCCTAGGCACCCTTCTGCTTTTTCTGCTTTATTGCCTGCTTTTTCAGTGTTTTAAGGCACATAGGAAAGCAAGACTAGGTGAGGTGAATCAGCTTTGTTGCCTCTTCCTCCTCCACTCTTTCCTCCATGCAAAAGCATGTATGAGCTGCCATTTTACCACTCTTTAGCTTTCCCATTCTCCCTTGCTAATTCATGGGGTCCTTGATAGATTTGGGATCATCTTTTTACACCTATGGGGGATTTGCCTATTTTGGGTAAGCCTACTTTATACTAGATTTGGATGCTTCCTTATGCATTTGATTTGCTCATGTATTCTATATATTCAGCAACCTATGTTATTACAGGGTTGGCTATTGTACACTCAGTTAATATAATTTTGTGTTACAGCTCCATATTCAGTCTCCATTGTTGATAATTTTGCATGATCAATTGTTAATTGTTGTGGGTGAAATTAATCTACTGCAGGCCTGAATTTCTACAAAGCTGAGCTTCAGTTCCAGACTGAAATTCCTGGTAACTAACTAGGTGCCTCCATTCTCCCAAAGAATGGAATCTCAACACTTAAGCTGAGCTTCAGTCCCAAACTGAAATTCCTCATAACTGACCAGGTGCCTCCATTATCCCAAAGAATGGCATCTCAGCACTTAAGCTGAGCTTCAGTTATAGATTGAAATTCCTGGTAACTGACCAGGTGCCTCCATTCTCCTAGAGAATGGAATCTCAGCACTTAAGCTGAGCTTTAGTCCCAGACTGAAATTCCTAGTAACTGACCAGGTGCCTCCATTCATAGATTGGCATTCAATGCTTATATCTAATCATGTGAGAACACATCTCATAGTCAGCTCAAAATGGCTCAGCACTCACATATGGACATGGAAGGAACCAATCCTCTCACCATGACAGAATGGCTCAGCCCTTACATCTGACCATGGAAGGAACCAATTCTCTCACCATGTCAGAATGGCTCATGGACTCATCACTTCCCCTTGGAGGGAACCTTGATCTGGAGAACACCAAGATTCTCCCTGAAGTACTCAAACTTCACTCTACCCAATGGCTTAGTCAACACATCAGCTATCTGTTTGTTCATCGCAACATACTGGAGCTTCACTGCTCCTCTCTGCACCATATCCCTGATATAGTGATATTTAATCTCGATATGCTTTGACTTTTCATGGAACACTAGGTTCTCAGACAACTTCACATAACTTTGGTTGTCGCAATATATACAAGTAGAATCCAACTGGAGATCAAATAAATCATATAGTAGCTTCCTCCGCCATACTACCTAATAACTAGCTGAACAAGCTGCGGCATACTCTACTTTAGCTGTACTTAGTGCCACACAAGACTGCTTCCTGTTAAACCAAGAGATCACACCTAATCCCATACTAAAGCAACACCCTGATGTGCTCTTCCTATCGATGGTACTGCCCAATCCGAATCCACATAACCCTCTAGGTTAATCTTCTGATTCACCTCATACTTGAGTCCATACTCAAATGTACCATTCAGGTACCTCACTACATGCTTTGCAACCATCAGGTGAACATGTATCAATGTGTTCAAAGCAAAGCAAATATTTGGCCTCGGATTCGTCAGGTACATCAAGGAACCAATCATCTGATGATACATTGTAGCATCAATCGTATCTAATGAAGAAACACTCAATAGCTTCAGGTTCAATGCCATAGGTGTGGTCATGGCCTTGCAGTCCATCATCCTGAATCTCTCCAGGATCTCTACTGCATACTTCCCTTTTCTGAGGGATATTCCATCCTCATTCTGCCACACCTCCATGCCTAGAAAATAGTGCATCATATCCAAGTCCTTCATCTTGAACTTGACAGCAAGTCTTCTTCTTGCAAATTTAATGAGTTCCTCTTTTCTGTCAAGAACAAGTCATTGACATGTGACAAGAGAATCACTAGTATTCTACCTTCAACCTTGAATCAAAGGTAAAGCCTAGAGTCATTAGTAATCTATCCATCCTATCATACCATGTCGAACCTCAAGATCTTCTGTAGTCACTCCCTCTGAAGCGGAACATTCTATACCAGAGTGACAAGTAGCTTCCTCTTCTACTAATATTCTATGTATCCATCTAGGATCACTGGATACCAAGATCCTCTATCTTGAAATTTTTCAAAAGTTCTTCTCGCACCCGACTGTGATATTTTCATCCTCTATAGACTTTCATCTTGAACTGTCATCACTTGTTCTTTGGAACAAGTGTCATCCTTCTTTGCTTGTAGGCAATTTTACGTGATTTTTCCTACAAGTCAAATGCATTAGTTGTACGGTTAGAAACATTTCAGAAGATATATTCATAATGAAAAATTATTTTGCATCAATATATATGATTATGCAACTATTTTATCCAATACAACATTCATCCATATCTCACGGAAACTTTCTAGATGCCTTCCATCTCTACCAGGACAAAATTGATATTGTGCACTAATCCAATATGTCAGCAAAGAGGTTTCATTCTAGATAAGTAGCAATGTAGAGTTGTATAGCACCATGATCTACTTACCCATTATATGCATATTAGTAGTATATTGTCATTAATGAAAACATTCTATCATGCATAATACATCAACTGAATATAAAAAAATGCATAACAAAACAATATCATGAAATGACATCTGAATACTTATCTTTATTTGTTTCATGGGTAGACTCCTTCTTGAGCCTTCGGCTTCATCGTCTTCTTCATTCATCATTTCTTATCCAAATGCTAATATGGATAATAGTTTCTTCAAGAGATGAGTCTTTCATATTCCTCATCGCTTGAGGGATCTTCTTTGGATGGTGAGATATTGATCTTCAGTTGATCCCATCTTCTCTTCTCTTATTATGAGTCGAGCTTCTTCTTCTTCCTATATTTTGTTGAAAGTAATCACTTACTTCTGGCACACATTCCTCACATGAATGAATCCCATGATCCTAGGAGGCCATTCAAGGTGGCTATCACCACTTCTACATTCTCCACTTCTTCTTATTCTACCGCTTCAAGTTGTTCTTTGATTTGAGAAACCCTTGTAAAGTATGACTGTATCGTCTTTGCATTCTGGATCTTCACATTCTTCAACTGGTTTCTTAAGGTCATTTTTCGATTTATGTTCTTCCCTTCAAATAACTTGGTCAAGGAATAAAAAATATTTTTTAGTGTCTTTAGGGAAGACACTTGTGGTATAAGGTGATCCGTGATTGAATCAGCAATGATCTTCTTGGCCTTGACCAAGTTCTTCTAGTGTAAGGATTTTAGCCTCATCTCCCTCTATAACTGGAACCTCTCTACTTATGTAGGTGTCCAATTCATTTCCTTCAAGAACTAGTGACATCCTATACTTCTATTCTTGGAATTTGTCAGCCTCACCAAGCTTGTCATCAAGATCATGTGATAGATCACTTTGAAATGAGACCCTCAAATGAAAATAGCAAAAGATTAGATCTTACTGATTTTAGGTGTCCATCCTAGTTCCGGAGCTGGTTGATCTAGTGTTTGTCAAAGAAACCCTAATTTTAAAAAATTGGAATCTTTTAGATATGCTTGGATATAAATATATACCTCTTCAAGGTGAGCTTTCCAATGTACTCATTTTCTCAAAACAGTGGAGGGAAGCTCCCGGAACAGGAAGCCCTAGTTTTCCAATTTCTTCTGCAGAAATGCCTGATAATGTTTCTACGGTATATATGTAATTAATACTTTTATAGGTCTGAAAATTTTCACTCAAGTAGCCACTCCTGTCCCTGTTCCAAGACCACAGGTTTTATCAAAATGGGTTTCACCAATTGGGACTTATGATCGGTTTCCCAAGATGACCTGTTTCAGGACTGTTCAGAATAGCGAAGTTGTACGGACTGCCACTAGTCACTTTTTCATCTTCAGGGTCTGAAAATTCTACCACAGAAAGTAGAGTATGTTCCCTTTTTGGAAAATCTTGATAAATTTAATTTGGATATTTGTATCCCAAGATATATCAATTCTCCTCAGGTGTCCTATTTAGGGATGAATCTTGGAAGAGGTTGGATCCCTAACTTGGAGGAATCATATATCCTATAATATAGAGAATCTCAGGCTGAAACTTGGGAACAGTGTACATCAGGATTTTATGTTTGACCTATAAAAGTTTTGTCCCCTGAGACTTCTAAAATCCCGATATATAGCGAATTTACCAAAACATATCATTTTTAGTATTTAGGGTTTTTCTAGCTCGGGGTCAAACTAATATTTGACTTTCCTAGAGTTTCACCCAATTAAAAATCTAGACCTAGGTCTCTAAACTTATATTTTGATTAGGATATAAATCCTATGCCGGGCTCACTAAAAAATTCCTCTTCCATAAAAAAAAGCCATAATTTCCTGCACCAAAAATTGAAAATGCCCGAATTCAAATTCTGCTTTGACAGAAAGATGCGCCCTTCAATGGAGAGTCGACCTAGCATACTTTTGTTGATGGATTGTGGAGAGAGACCCAAAAAGTAAGAATCCCTAGCCTCCATAGCTGCACAATGTCTTCTTCTTAGGTTAGCTCTAATACCATGTTATATTTTTATCATTTAAGCAATATGATCTTAGGATCTTATCTGAGAGAATAACATGCACAGTAATAAACACAAGAGACAAGAGACACAAATAATTTTACTTGGGGAAACCATAAAGGAGAAATCCCCATAAATTCCTCAGAGATAGAATCAGTACCAAAAGAAAAACCCCAAAAACAGTAAGATGATCTCTCGACAACAGTAGTCACTCTCTCTCTCTTGTCCCAGAAACGTCTTCTCTCTTAGTCATGCATTGCAACTGTGTGTGTGTCTCACTCTCTATTTATATTCTTTCGTTCACTTAATATTTGACTCTGTTATGTAGGCTCAAGTAACCACAACTAGGGTACTAATCACCCGACTTACATTAACTCACATAGGGTCGACTTCTCTAGGAGAGTCTAATAACCCTAGTAGAGTCTAATAACCCTAGTGCCCCACAAATGTGGGGACTTTAACCCTTCATCAATAGGAGGTTTACCGATAATGACTTTACATGACCTGTTTACATTATTGAATCTCCTTATAGGAACATCAGGGCATGACATGAGTCAAATACATTACAGACACTTCCCGGAATAAACATCGGGGTACAATACATAAGATATACAAGTGAATATATTCTGAAGTTACAAATACATCAACACTCTCTCACTCACGCACCCTAGTTGAGTGAGTGTGTGTTGTGTAGAAATGAGGATAGCCTCACTTATATTTATATTCTTTCGTTCACTTTATTTCCACTCTAACAAGTCGGCCTCACTTAACAATTACTTACCAGGGTCAACTTCTCTAGGAGAGTCTATTAACCCTAGTGCCCCACAACTATGGGGACTTTATCCTTTGATCAATAAAGAGGGTTAACCTTAACTCAATTGTGAGGAGTATTTCCCTGACTTACAATAGAGGGTTAACCTCATTGAATTTAGATTACTTTATTATATTAATGACTCTCCCGATAGGAACGTCGAGGTACAATGAAATACAAATGATTCTCCCGATAGGAACATCGGGGTACACTATAAGATATACAAGTGAATACATTCCTATGTTACAAATACATCAACAATGAAACCCTTGTTGGTTTTCAATTTGTACATATACATGTGTTTCAACTTCCATCTCATAACTTGTAAAGATTTCATAAATCCCTATTTCTATCTCATAGCTAATCAACCCTAGTTATAGCACGCAATTGTAGTTCATGAAACCCTACTAACATACTATAACATACCATAACATACTAACATCACACCATTCTAACATACCATACCATACCCTACAATACTAACATCATAGTACATACCCTACAATACCCTATGATACTAACATCATACCATACTAACATACCATACCATACTAAAATAACATACCATACAATTCTAGTTCCATCTCATAACTTATAAAGAGGTCATAAAACCCTACTTCCATCTCATAACTTCTAAACCCTAGTTATAGCATGCAATTTGTAGTTCATTAAACCCTAGTTGGTTTTTTCAATTTGTACATGTACATGTGTTTCTAGTTCCATATCATAACTTGTAAAGAGGTCATAAAACTCTAGTTGGTTTTCAATTTGTACATGTACATCCGTTTCTAGTTCCATCTCATAACTTCTAAACCCTAGTTATAGAATTCAATTTGTAGTTCATGAAACCCTAGTTGGTTTTCAATTTGTACATGTACATGTGTTTCTAGCTCCATCTCATAACTTGTAAAGAGGTCTCATAACCTTAGTTCCATCTCATAACATCTCAACCCTAGTTCTAGCATTCAATTGTAGTTCATGAAACCCTAGTTGGTTTTCAATTTGTGCATGTACATGTGTTTCTAGTTCCATCTCATAACTTCTCAACCCAAGTTATAGCATGAAATTGTTGTTCATGAAACCCTTGTTGGTTTTCAATTTGTACATCTACATGTGTTTCAACTTCCATCTCATAACTTGTAAAGTGTTCATAAATCCATGTTTCCATCTGATAACTAATCAACCCTAGTTATAGCATGCAATTTTAGTTCATAAAACCCTAGTTGGTTTAGGATTTGTACATGTACATGTGTTTCTACTTCCATCTCATAAATTGTAAAGAGTTTATGAAACCCTACTAACATACTATAACATACCATACCATAACATACCATAACATACTAACATCATACCATTCTAACATACCATACCATACCCTACAATACTAACATCATAGTACATACCCTACAATACCCTATGATACTAACATCATACCATTCTAACATACCATACCATACCCTACAATACTAACATCATAGTACATACCCTACAATACCCTATGATACTAATATCATACCATACTAACATGCCATACCATACTAACATACCATACCATACCATTCTAGTTCCATCTCATAACTTGTAAAGAGGTCATAAAACCCTACTTCCATCTCATAACTCCTCAACCCTAGTTATAGCATGCAATTGTAGTTCATGAAACCCTAGTTGGTTTTCAATTTGTACATGTACACGTGTTTCTACTTCCATCTCATAACTTGTAAAGAGGCCACAAAACCCTAGTTCCATATCATAACTTCAATTTGTGAACCCTAGTTTTATTATGTGGTTTGTTGGCTGATAATTTAGTACAAGAATAATATATCCTGTGAACCCTACCAACACATGCACGGTCAAGGGTTTTGTAGAGTTGACCCACCAATGATAGAGTTGCATTGAAGGAAACTGAGCAAAACCCTAGTTTATGAAATCAAAGCACAATGAAGTCACTGGGCCTTGAAAGCACAAGGGATAGGGCCACCTAGAGGTACTCACATGCCAGGAGACCAACAAAGTCAATGGTTCTTCAATCCGACCTCTGTTTTCTAAGCTATGTCTAGTTGAAAGTTGCATGAAAATGTCATTCAAGGACACTTGGTGACTTTCAGTCCGAGAGCAAAAAAAAACAGAGCAGTAAAATTACATATTGTTGG
The DNA here is from genome assembly GCA_001517045.1 of Pseudotsuga menziesii. Classification (NCBI taxonomy): domain Eukaryota; kingdom Viridiplantae; phylum Streptophyta; class Pinopsida; order Pinales; family Pinaceae; genus Pseudotsuga; species Pseudotsuga menziesii. Next base: position 316,064 of record LPNX010476447.1, on the reverse strand, counting down.
CTCCTGCAAGTCTGTATGGGCAAGGTCGATATGGGAACCCTACCAACACAGCCATGATCGATGGTTTTCATGCGTCGACCCACCAATTATATAGTTTCAAGAGTTGGCCCAACAATGTAATTAAATGCACATTAATATAAAAAACATCAAAAAAAGTAAATTTCAACAACTCGAGAGCATGTTATTTTCTAATTTTTATTTGTTGGTGTCTAAAGACACCTAGTTTTTCTTGGCACATCCATTGTGCCATAGATGGTGTTTGTATCCTAGGAACACAAAATGATAAACATTAGTACTCTCATAAGAAAATAAAGAGAACCGAATGAAAATGTGCAAACATGATTAATAGATAACTCACCTGAGGTTGTATGATCGTGTTTATAGCACGTCTAGTATCCTCTGAATAATATTATGTCTGTGAATGGTATTTGTTAATCAGATGTTTATTACATTGGGAATAAACTAAGGCTAAATAATTGAAACTATGCTTCAGCATGCACTTTAAAGGTTAAATAACAGACCTGACAATCTAGCCACACTTTACAATACAGAAACATTTGACAATGCACTCACTCGCGTAGGCCATCTGGATCATCTCTACTACCAATGGTGTCCATCAATATATCGTGCTCTATATGAGGTAGAAAATATCATACATGTGCCATATTTTTGATCGAAAGTGTGCGCATCTTGATTTATATACCAACTACTAGGTTGGTGAAGCGGTATAAAATAGCTCCTGGTCAAAATCCTCATATGCATACCCACCCTTCCTTTTCTGTTGTGTTGCTAGTGTCAAGTACTCCCCTTTTATAACCATCGAGCCAGTTGGGAATTCAATATTTTCATCATCTGTAATAGGTTCGAGAATGATTTCTTTCCCCTCTAAGAAATGTGCTAACCAATAGTCAGAACCCCATTCATTCTTTGGGGCAACCACTGCATATATCTGACCTGTGAAAGGAAATAGGTCGAGTTAACAATACATAAATTATATTTCTAATTTAGGTACTACTATTTTACTTTTTTGTACCTGCTTGTATGAGATCTGATATGTGATCATAGGCTGTAGAAATGTGTGTCTGATCATCTTCCAAATGGTCTATTTCATTAACCCCCTTGAAATCGATGCTAAGTGTCACTCGATCCCATGTATCAACTGTATCTGTATACTCACAATCATCCCATTCATTGATGATACAAAAACTAAAAAATAAATCCTTCAATCTTGTCCAAATTTGTAGGGCTGAGTTTTTTGAGCTTCTAATTGAATGAAACTGTTGAGTTCCATGCACTGTGTTCACCCGATGTGTTTGGGATCGGTCCACATTGGCCACCTCCAAGAATATTCTCCACACTAGGTGTTTCCTTGTCACATGTTCTCCCATGACAGATGCACACCATTTCACTATAGATGCAGCGTCTCGAAGGCGAGCACTTATAAACTTCATATCTTCCCTTCGAAGGGAATTTTTAATGCATGCACGAGCACCATCGTGCTCTCCTTTTCCATGACCAGTTTCAAAGTAGTTCCATATATGGGAACCTTGTATTTTATGTGCATGTGCATTCACCTGTCCAACCATTTAAATACACGTGCATTCTTGAACTATCCAACACAACCATTTGACCAAATGAAATGACAATAAAATGGTATATCCATAGAAATCACATGATCATAGAATAATTTAACGTATTGTTGCATCTAATGGATGTCATGGGTTTGGTCATCACTTATGTAGAAGTGACTTTCTTTCATTATCACACGTTTCTCTTCATTGTTATCTGGCCCATGTCGATTCATGAAATGAACAATTATGCTCACCTGCTCTAAGTGATAGTATTGACTTTGTATTTCATTTTGTGGTTGTAGGGTGTAATTTTCCACAAAGTCAACAACTGATAGTATTGTTCTGAGAGGGAAGGTGTCCCAGCATATTCTGAATTACTCATCTTGCCACTGTACCATATCGACATGTTGAATGTACTGTTGGATCTTTCCACGAAAACTTGAAATAAAATCACATACTTGCACCTTATGTAAAAAAAATAATGTTAAAAAACAACATAAAAATATGTACATGTAGTCACCTACTTAATGTACATGAAGTCACCTATGAGGTCACTAATTTAATCTTCCTACTTTCTTTGCCATCATGTAGCTGATATGTCTCATACTGATAGTTCTGCTTCTCAACAATTTCATTCCCGAATGCTTGATCTTCACTCTCATGGATGCAATTAGACCATAATGATAGCCCTCCACAAATTTTGCAAGAACCCTCTACACATTGTTTTAAGTAATGTGTCTTCCCATCTTGCCTCAGACACATCATGCTATGGATGAAATATCTGGATGACAATGGAGGTACTGTACTTGAGCATTCCTACTCATGGTCAGGATGCAAAAAACTACATATATGTGAAAATGTATGATAATATAGATCAAAATCTATGTGGTATCTACAACAACAAGTGTCCCAGATGGTATTTATTCCAACATACCAAGGCTTTCATTTTTCAAAGATCTTTTCCCGAGCCTTATCTCTGCATGGGAAACCTTAAACATCTCAAACAATTGAGTTTGTGTTAGGTCAATATAATGTTTAACATCAGGTTAATTGTTCATAAAAACCCTACAGTTTTTTAACACATCCTTTTTGTTAGAAGAAGGCCTAGTGTTATCATGACAAAATGTGTGCACTAGTCCCTTCACTGCATAGACTAACTTCATGTCTTTGTGGGGAAACCTACCGCTAAATTCCCATAATGTTTCCATTAGTCCCTCTAGATCAAGGTTGTTTCTTATTACTAAATATTTTTTAAGTTTCTTTGGATGTAAAGGCACAATTTTTTATGTGCATTTAATTAAATGACGTTGTCTTGTGGATCTACATCAATTGATTTAGCCAAAACGCGGCGAGCCACATTACATTCCTGTGAACATGTTTTTTTACCAATCGATGTGAATGCGGCAGCAAGAGATTTAACAATGTGATTAATTGATTCGATATTCTTCAATGTTCTTATGCCAAAATTTCTTCTAACAGTTGCCATATTTCTAGATTCAGGCAAAGCTAAAAACAATTGGCATTTACTAGCTTCGGATTTGTTATCAAAATATTGTTTCATTATTTGAGAACAACGATGAAGGATAGTGAGTTTAGCCACCTTAACTTCCATGGAAGTCAATTTTCTCTCATCCACTTGTATGAATTTAGGAGTTCTCTTTCATTTTGATGCGATATTTCTTGCCTTTTGAAATGCTGGAGTGACGTTTACATCCAGTACAGGATGACAATTTCGATTAGGATATTGAACCACCTGGCATGGTTGTTGCCGAGTCACATTAGCATCGAGAGTAACATAATTATTGAACTCTTCACAAGATTGTCCATTTAATAATGGATCAATAATATCATCTCCCCTATAACCAACTTTTTTTGATGTTGCATTATCTTCCTCAGCCTCTACGTCAAGTATCTATTGAGAGGGAATGGGAACTATTTGCTCATCCAATGAATGCCGACAATTTCTTGAATATTCCCTATTTTTTTCTTTTTTATTTTCGTCTTCTTCTGGTGTAAGCACATTCCTCACCAAATTTCGACCTCTATTACGTACATTCCCCATTGAAATCCACCCAAACTTGTACAAAATCTATGGATTTGTGTAAGTAATGATTAAATTGCAGGTTGAACAGTTCTTTGTGCACGGGTTCAAAAAATATGTATTTTGCTATAGTAAACCTGGCCCATAGCATGCAACCCAACATTTTTTATGTAACACATGTCGCATATGCGATATAACGCATTTCTGTTTTATCACATATGCGATATGGATACACTGCTTTTTACTTAATGGGCAGTTTGTATTACGTGATCGCCAAATCGCATATGTGATTTAGTGCATATCAAATATTATATATTTACTAGTTACCCATTCATGGGATACCACTTATATATATATTGTTTATTTCTAATTTTGAATGACTGCCATAGAATCAATCTCTACAGTCCTAGTGCATAGATGAAAAAAAATAGGTGGTAGTCCACCCCAAATATCAAATAAAAACATCTATAGACTTAAATATGTTAAACATGTATAACCTTATAGTGGACCCCATACCAATGGTTAAGACCGACATACCTCTCCTTAGACCATGGTAGTGTCTATAGAACTATCTCTTGTCTGGAAATATTCATAATGGTTCCTATATGACCATGGTCAATGGCTCCTTAACAATATTCAATGCATAAAATAGACTAATGGCACATATATCCCATATTAAGGATAAATATCTCCTTTAAAGGGCATGTGTAGTGATTTAAGGCTTGTTTATGTTACACTATTGTCCCATTACCATGGTTAAGACCCTGAGACCCATCCTTAGTGCATAAAACCTCATAATGATGCCCATATCCAACTAAAGGACAAATAGTCCATCTATAAGGCATGTGTGTTGATTTAGAGACTTATTGTCTACTCTTCCATGACTATAGTCAATGTCCAGAGACCCATCAGTCCCATCCAAAAACCTATAATACCCTTATCCCGTTATAATAGCATTTCAACTCCCAATATTCCATCCAGACAGTATATGGGATGGGCGCTCATGGCCCAACATTACATTGGTTAAGAGGGGGGGGGAGTCAAAGGAGGGAGAGGAAGTTGTTATGGGAGGGAGGGATGGGTAGGGGACATATATGGGGGGGATGAAGGGAGAAGAAATATAAGGGGAAGGGAGGGATGGGTATGGGACAGATATGGGGGGGATGGAGGGGGGACAGATATGGGGGGGATGGAGGGAGGACAAATATAAAGGGAAGGGATTAGTGGGAGGGGAATAAATATAAGTGGGAGGGAGCGCCATGGGGTATTAGACATTGTCAAGGGATGAAACCTCTACTTTAGGCCCTAAATGAATCTTCTAGGAATATAGGACCACCAATAACACCTTAAACCACCATATGTTACCTCTTGAGGCCATTCTTAGCTTTGTCTGTGGGAATTGACACCATTAGTTTGTTTTAATCAATAATGATGGGTTTAGAAACCTTTGAAATGGTTGAGCAATCATGAAACCTAGGTATTAGACATTAAAGGAAGATTTCAGGGATCCACAGGAAAGAATAATGTATCAAGCCACCACACATGACCTATCTAGGGGGTATTTGGCCTTAGATTAGGGATATGTTATTTATTGGTGATTTTTATTACAGTAGTTATGGGTCTTGGGGCAATATGCATGGAAATGGGAGGAAACCCAAGCCTTCATCCCTAAATGAATCCCTTAGTCTTTGAAGTTCAATAAGGACACTTCAAACTACCATGGAGGTCCTATTGATGATATCCTTACCCAAAAACTGGGGATATTCATGCCATCGATAGGTTTTAAATAGTAGAAATGGTTCTCAAGGCCTTACACATGGTTGGTGAAGTAAAACCAAGCCGTATTCCATAAAGGAATATTATATCCATCCAAGGCCTAAAATGATACCTCAAATCACCTCACATGACTTACAAGCACTAGGTATTGCTCGTGTGGCCTTTGACATTGTTGGGGGAGTAAACATTGGGATTGTACTATCAAAAAAACTTCTAGGAATCTATGAACTTGAAAAACAACTCAAATGGCCAGCCATGACCTCTTCAAGTTACCCATTCCTTCGAGTGGTGACATGGATGTCATTAGAAGGTTTTCAATAGTAGATATGAATCCAAGGGTCTTAGACATTGTTAAGGTAGGAAACATAGGCCTTGTACCATAAACAAAACTTTGTAGAATATATTTTTAAGAATGAAATTTGATCCACCATACATGACCTCATGAGCATACCCCATACATAGTTGTGGGAGAAACCATTAGCCATTCTCGAGCACAATGTATACATCATGGAGCCTTAACATAGTCAAGAGATGAAACCTTGTCCTTAGGTCCTAAAAGATTCTTTTGTGTGTCCATGAAAAAAAAAATCCTTCAAAACAACATAAATGATCTCACAATAGTGGATGTGTTGGTACCATTAGGAATAATTTAGAGCTAGATATGAGTTTCAATCCTTAGAGAGAGGTTAGTAAATAAAACTCAATCATTAAGTCTAAAATGCATCTTCTATGTCTTAAGCGTCATGAACAAGCGCCATGGTCAAGATCCTTGAACCTCCAATAATTTGACCTCATTATCCACAACCATTCACAAATTTTAGGCCAAGCGTTATCCTTTTGCCACACTAAACCGCTTCAGAGGGCCCAATAATTACCATGATCATTTCATTTTTGATGGGGTTTCTCCCAAAGACTATACACTTGGTGTTTACTCATTTTTACTCTCGTACCTTGCTAGTTAATAAAAAATGCATATGCGTTATAATGCATATGCGATCTAAAACGCATATGTGCTATATCGCATATGCGCTATATCGCATATGTGATATAGCGCATATGCGATATGAATAAGGTATAATGCATATGCATTATAACTCATATGCATGTTTTCAAAATTTAAAAACTCGACGTGAATAAGGTTTGGTATTATGTTCGGAATTAGCTTCGAACTACCAAACCTATTGGCTAGGACAAATAAACCAGGGCTATTGTTGTCTTTTATAAATCTATCAATATGCTCAGTTTCGATGGCATGTTTTTCTTTGAAAAAAAAAATATTTTTTTATGAAAATTTAGAATATTGTAGAGTATGACGTTATGATTCTCAATATTAAATTTTTTCCTTCAAATGTATGTATTAATTATTTGTTATTATTTTTATAAATGACACACATTAGTTTTCAAAAATAGATACATCGATTGTTTTTTATATAACTTTTGATTTCCTTCACCATTTTCCAAGAAAACTATATGGTGCACTAGAAGAGATCAAGCTCTACAATATTATATATATAAATCAAATATTTCATTAATTTTTGCCTCTAAAGTGTTGCACCTGCACAGAATGTTTTCATCTCCATCTTTTCTGACTTCAATAATTAATAAAAAGAATAATTCATGAAAATTTATGAATAAATAGTGTTGCACTAGGACCATATGTCCTTTACATGTCTGCAATATTTTATCCAAAATTGACATCATTTACCTCATATATTGATGCACTCGCACAAACATATATGTTATGATGTGCTGAAATTTTGAAAACCCAATTTCACGCAAACTAATTTTATAATCATTTACACATTTTTTCTGCATAAATGTTATATATTATGAAAGCAGATTCAATTCTCTATCTTTTGTAGTTTTACTTCATCTTCAAATACGTTAGGGAGTACCCCTAATTCTCACCTAAATTCATAGGTTCTAGGTTTTTCTAGTATTATGTGGCATCTAAAGCGTCTTTAGAGTCCATGATTATGCATTAGCCCATTGCTTAATGATAAAAATATAACATGGTATTAGAGATAACCTGAGAAGAAGACACTGTGTAGGTGCAAAAGCTAGTGCTTCTTAGTTTTTGGGTCTCTCTCCACAGATCATCAGAAAAAGGAGGCTAGGCTAACTCTCCATTGAAGGGCGCATCTTCCTGTCGAAGCAGAATTTGATTCCAGGCCTTTTCAGTTTTTGACCTATCACTACTGTGGGAAATTAGGGATTTTCATAAAAGAGGATTTTTTGAGTGACTCTAGAATAGGATTTATCTCCTCCTCAAAATCAAAATTTAGAGACCAAGATTGAAATTTTTGGCTCGGTAAAACTCCAGGAAAGTCAAACCCTAATTTGACCTCGGACCTGAAAACCCTAAAATACTAAAACTAGTAGTTTTGGTACATTCTCTATATCTCGAGATTGGAGAAGCATCAAGAGCCGAAACTTTTAAAATCCAAATATAAATTCTTGATATACCCTGTATAAAAATTTTAACCTCCAATTCGCAATATTTCGGGAGATATGATTCCTCCAAATCAGGGTTCCATCCTATCCCAGGATTCATCCCTAAAATAGACACCTTGGAAGAATTGCTATATCGAAGGCTATGAAGGTCCAAATGAAATTTCATAAGATGTTCCAAATAGGGCATGGACTGTACTTTCTCTGGTAAAATTTTCAGACCTTGAACATGAAACAGTGACACATGGAAATATGCACAAGTTTGCTATGCTGAACAGTCCTGAAATAAGTCACCTTGGGAAAAATCTCATAAGTCCCAATTTGTGAAATCAATTCTTCTCAAAATTATGGTGTTGGAAAGAGGATATATGCGGCTACTGTTGATGTATTTTTAACTTCAGAATGTATTCATCTATGTATGTTATGTCCTGTACCCTGATGTTTATTCCAAGATGTGTCTGTAATGTAATTCAGTCATGTCATGCCCCGATGTTTCGATCGGGAGGATATATAATGCAAACAAGTCATGTCAAGTCATTGTGGGTAACCCTCCTATTTTTCAAGGGTTAAAGTACCTGTAGTTCCAGGGCACTAGGGTTATTAGACTCACCTAGTGAAGTAGGCCCTAGTTGGGTTAAGTCAAGTCGGGAATTATTATAAATAGAGAGTGAGCCTCTCTATTTATCACACACCCACTCACACTCAGTTGTAGCGAAAAGATGAGGAAGAAGAAGACACTGGGGCTAGGAAGAAAGAGGTTACTGTTGTTGGGAGATCATCTTACTATTTTGGGATTTTCTATTTTGGTGCTGATTCTATCTCTGAGGAAGTTGCAGGGTTTTCTCCATTTATGGTTTCCCCAAGGAAAAACACTATGTTCATTGTCTCTTGTGTTTGATTGTTGTGCTTGTTATTCTCTTAGTTAAAGATCCTAATATAATGCTAGCTTAATGTTAAAAATATAACATGGTAGCAGAGCTAACCTCAGAAGAAGACACTGTGAAGATGCGGGAACTAGGGCTTCCTACTTTTTGGATCTCTCTCCTTAGATTTTCAAAAAAAGAAGGTTGGAATAACTCTCGTCCATAGGACGCATATTTATGTCGAAGCAAAATCCAATTTTGAGGTTTTTTAGTTTTGGACCTGACACTACTGCCGAAAATTAGGGCTTTTCACAGAAGTGGAATTTTTCAATGATCCCAGGCCTAGATTGATCCTCTCCCCAAAATTAAAGTTAGGGATCAAGATCAAAGCATTTGGTTGGACAGAACTCCGAAAAGGCAAAACCCTAATCTGCTCTTGAACTAGCCCTGCAAGATTTCAGCTCCAAATCCAGATCCAACATCTTGACCTGGTAAGATCTAAATCTTTTGTATTTCCATTTGAGGTTCTTAGTTAAGATGTCTCATCATACCAAGCTTGATGAAGAGCTTGAGGGAGCTGATAACTTTCGAGCCTGGAAGTATAGGATCTCCTTGGTCCTGAAAGAGAATGATTTGGACTCCTACATCAATGAGGAGATTCCAGTTCCAGAGGGAGATGAGGCTAAGGCCTTACACAAGAAGAAGTTGGTTATGGAAATAAGGATCATTGCTGATTCAATCAAGGATCACCTCATACCATAGGTGTCCTCCCTAAAGACACCTAAAGCTCTGTTTGATGCCCTAACCAAATTGTTTGAAGGAAAGAACATAAACTTGAAGATGACCTTGAGGAACCAGTTGAAGAATGTAAAGATCCAGAATGCAGAAACCATCTAGTCTTACTTTACAAGGGTTTCTCATATCAAGGGACAATTGGAAGCAGTAGATGAAGAAGTGGAGAATGCAGAGATTGTGATGACCACCTTGAATGGTCTCCCTAGGACATGGGACTCTTTCATTCAATGGATCTATGCCAGAAAGAAGTTAGTCAAGTTCAGTAGACTATGGGAAGAATGATCTCAAGAAGAATCTTGGATAGCAGCTCGAGAAGAGAAGATGGGAAGTGAAGATCAAGCGCTCACAGTACAATCCAAGAAAACCAGATCTAGCCATCACAGAAGTAATTACTCTAATCAAAGGAATAAATTTAGAAATCCTAGAGATAAGTCTAAGTTCATTTGCTATACATGTGATGAAAGAGGACACTTTTCTAGAGATTGTCCTAAGAACAAAAGTAGCTCTCACAAGAAGAAGGGAAACAAGAGAAGACATCATGCTCATGTTGTAGAGGATGATGAACCTTCCACAAAGAGAATCAGACAAGTCAGTGATGATTCTTCAAGTGATGAAGAATATGTTATGATTTCTGCTCTCATGGGAACTATCACACATGGCAGTAATGATTGGCTTATAGACAGTTTTGCTTCCAAGAACATGACAGGATTCAAGGAATCCTTTATGAAATTATCTGAACATGAATCACCTCACAAGGTGAAAGTTGGAGATGACTACCAGTATCCAATAAAAGGTAGTGGGGAACACTCCTATAAGCTATACTTTGGAAATTCCATCAAGATGAAAGATGTATTGTTTGTACCTAGACTAAAGAAGAACCTCCTCTCCATATCTGCATTAGATGCAAAAGGAATGAGGGTTGCATTTGTAGATAGACAAGTCCTCATGTGGCCAAAAGGAAAGTCTTTTGATGATGTAGTAGTGATTGGAGAACAAGAAGGAGGACTATACAAATTGAAGGGCCAACCAAAACAAGCTTTGGTTTATGACTTGGTAGAACTAAATGAGCTTTGGCATAGAAGGCTTGCACATGTGTATTACAGAGCACTACCACTTGCAAGAAAAGCTATTGAAGGTCTCCCAGAAATGCAGACAAAACATGAAGGTGTATGCAAAGGATGTGCGAAAGGAAAGAACACAAAGAATAAATTTCCAAGTAGCGAGAGCAAGGAAAAAGGAATCTTGTAAATCATCCACTCTGATGTATGCAGTCCAATGTCATCCAGTTCATTAAGCGGGTATGCATACTATGTTTCTTTTATTGATGATTTTTCTAGGAAGACATGGATCTACTTCATGAAGAACAAAGATGAAGTATTCAGCAAGTTCAAGGAATTAAAATCCTTGATTGAGAACCACATTGAAAAGAAGATCAAGACTTTTCAATTAGATAATGGTAGAGAATTCACATCAAATGAATTCAAAGAGTTGTGCAAAGACTCAGGGATTAAGAGGGAGTTGTCCACTCCATATAATCCACAACAGAATGGGATTGCAGAAAGGAAGAATAGAACTATCATGGAAGATGCAAGAGCAATGCTTCATGATCAAGATCTTCCTATGCATCTTTGTGCAGAAGCTACCAGAATAGCGGTGTATGTACATAATAGTACTCCACACAAAGTACTCAAAAACAAGACTCCTAAAGAAGTCTTCTCCGACAAGAAACCGGAAGTCATCCATCTTAGAATATTCGCCTGTCCTGTGTACATACACATTCCGAAAGAAAAGAGGATGAAGTTAGATCCTTCAAAAAAGAAGGGTATATTTGTGGGATACTGTGAAAGCTCGAAGACTTACAGATTATACTTCCCAAGGTTCAAGAAGATTGGCATCAGTAGAGATGTAACATTTGATGAAGATTCAGCCTACATCAAATCCAGGAAGAAACCAGTTGAAGAACCTGAAGATACAAGAGAACCCAGAATTCATGACACAATCATGAATGAAGAAATTCAAGAAGAAGATCGAGAATTTGAAGAACCTCAAGAACCTATAGATCCACCTCTGGAGAAGAATCCTCATAAGAGGAAACCTGCTTGGGTATGTGAAATTATCCAAGGTGCAGAAAGATATGGAGCTTCAGAAGAAACACCCAGAGGAAGAAAGAGAACTAGATCTTGCTCTAGTTACGTAGCCTTACTATGTGACATTATTGATAAAGAACCTTCCAACTATGAAGAAGCGGCAGAACGGAAAGAATGGAAGGATGCTATGATCGAAGAGTATCAATCGATCATGAAGAATGATGTTTGGGATGTTGTCCCAAGACCAGAAGGGAATTCCATTGTAAATTCCAAATGGATCTACAAGATAAAGCATGCTGCAGATGGTAGCATCGAGAAATATAAAGAAATATTCGTGGCTCGTGGTTCCTCTCAGAAAGACGGAATAGATTGTGAAGAAACCTTTGCACCTGTAGCCAGATACACTTCCATTAGATCAGTACTTGCTCTGGATGCATTGATTAAATGGAAGATACACTAGATGGATGTCAAGACTGCTTTCTTGAATGGTGTAGTAGAAGACAAAGTGTATGTGGAACAACCACTTGGTTTTGAGACACATGACAGGGAGTCTCGTGTGTAGATTGAATAAATTCCTGTACGGTTTGAAACAGGCACCCAGGACATGGTACGGTAGAATTGATGGTTTCCTATCCAGTTTGGGCTTTACCAAGAGTAAAGCAGATTCCAACCTTTACTACAAGGTTGAAGATGGCAACCCAGTGATACTCCTACTATATGTGGATTATTTGTTTGTAACAGGTATGGATGGGTTGATTGCTGATACGAAGAGGAAACTTGTTGCCAAGTTTGAAATGAAGGACTTGGGTATGATGCACTATTTCTTAGGCATGGAGGTGTGGAAGAATGCAGATGGAGTCTTCCTTGGACAAGGGAAGTATGCAATAGAGATTCTGAAGAGATTCGGGATGATGGACTGCAAGGCCATAACCACACCTATGGCATCGAACCTAAAGCTATTGAGTGATGCTTCATCAGAAGCGGTTGATGCTACGATGTATCATCAGATGATTGGGTCCTTAATGTACCTGACAAACAAAAGACCATATATTTTCTTTGCTTTGAACACCTTGATCCAGTTCTTGACAGATTTGAGACATGTTCACTTGATTTCTGCAAACCATATTCTAAGGTACCTGAAGGGTACAGTTGATTATGGGCTCAAGTACGAGGCGAATTAGAAGATTAACCTAGAGGGTTATGTTGATTTAGATTAGGTAGGAAGTGCCATCGATAGGAAGAGCACTTCAGGATGTTGCTTTAGTATGGGATCAGGTGTGATCTCTTGGTTTAGTAGGAAGCAATTTTGTGTGGCACTAAGTACAGCTGAAGCAGAGTATGTTGCAGCTTGTTTAGCTAGTTGTGAGGCAGTATGGATGAAGAAGCTACTGTCTGATTTATTTGATCTCCAGATGGATGCTACTTGTATATTTTGTGACAACTAGAGTTTTGTGAAGTTGTCAAAGAACCCAGTGTTCCATGACAAGTTGAAGCATATCGAGATCAAATATCACTATATCAGGGATATGGTGCAGAGAGGAGCAGTGAAGCTCCAATATGTTGTGACAGACAAATAGATAGCTGATGTATTGATGAAGCCATTGTCTAGAGTGAAGTTTGAGTACTTTAGGGAGAATCTTGGTGTTCTCTAGATCGAGGTTCCCTCCAAGGTGAAATGATGAGACCTAGAGTCATTCTGACATGGGAGAGGATTAAGTTCCTTCCATGGTCAGATGTAAGGACTGAGACATTCTATCATGGTGAGAGGATTTAGGTTCCTTCCATATCAGATGTGAGTGCTGAGACATTCTGAAATGACTGTAGGATCGGTTCCTACATGATCAGATGTAAGGGATGAATGCCATTCTTGGAATGGAGGCACCTGGTCAGTTACTAGGAATACTCAGTCTGGGACTGAGGGCTATTCTGATATGACTGTAGGATGTAGTCTTACATGATCAGATGTGAGCACATGGTCATTATGATGTGATTAAGGGATGTATCCCACTTGATCAGATATAAGGGCTGATGCCATTCTCTAGGAGAATGGAGGCACCTGGTCAGTTACCAGGAATCCTCACTCTGGGACTGAGATCCCTTTCGATATGATGTGTTTACACATGTTCGAATGTAAGTGCAGAGACTTTTTCATAGGATGAGCTCGGATATAAGTGATGAGCCGATCTGGAGTGATGTGTTTACACATGGTCACATGTGAGTGTTGTTCCTTTCTGACAGGATGGGGTTAGATGTAAGTGCAGATCCTTTCCGACAATATGAGGTTAAATGTAAGCGCTGAGCCATTCTGGCGTGATGTGTTTACACATGGTCAGATGTGAGTACTGGGCCTTTCTAACAAGATGAGGTCAAACGTGAGTGCTGGGCATGCCTTTCTGACAAGATGAGGTCAGATGCAAGAGCTGGGTGAGATTTTTTGACTTAGGGTCAGATATAAGTGCTGAAGACCTACATGAAGGGTAGGACTACAACCAGCATGAAAAAGGGTTGGCTCTGTAGAACTTCCTGTGACAAGAAGAATCGAGATAGCACCATTCTGAGATTGCATGTGATAATGATCCAGACTTGATGATGATCCAGATCAAGTGATGATCCAAATGTGATGATGATCTAGACTTGATGACGATCCAGATCAAGTGATGGTCCAGATGCAATGATGATCCAACAGTGATGATCCAGTAGTCATGATGATCCAAATCCCATGATGAATAAGACTTGAAGAATAAGATGACTTACAAGATGACTTGAAGATGAAGAAGACTCAAAGACTTAAAGACTTGAAGACAAATAATACTTGAATACTTGAAGATGAAGATGACGAGATGATCCAGTCAATACAAAGAAGAAGACTAGTGTTGAAAATTGTGTCGAAAGAATACCTTCCTAGTTAAGAGGGAGCATTGATGTATTTGTAACATTGGAATGTATTCATCTATGTATCTTATGTCCTATACCCCGATGTTTATTCCAAGATGTGTCTATAATGTAATTGAGTCATGTCATGCCCCGATGTTCCGATCGGGAGGATCTATAATGTAAACAAGTCATGCCAATTCATTGTGGGTAACCTTCCTATTGTTCAAGGGTTAAAGTACCCATAGTTCTAGGGCATTAGGGTTATTAGACTCACCTAGTGAAGTCAGCCCTAGTTGGGTTTAGTCAAGTCAGGAATTAGTATAAATAGAGAGTGAGCCTCTCTATTTATCACACACTCACTCACACTCAGTTGTAGCACATAGCCGAGTAAGAAGAAGACACTGGAGCTAGGAATAAAGAGGTTACTGCTGTCGAGAGATCATCTTACTGTTTTGGTCTTTTCTATTTTGGTGCTAATTCTATCTCTGAGGAAGTTGCGGGGTTTTCTCCATTTATGGTTTCCCTGAGGAAAAAAACTGTGTTCATTGTCTCTTGTGTTTGATTGTTGCGCTTGTTATTCTCTTAGTTAAAGATCCTAATATAAGGCTAGCTTAATGTTAAAAATAAAAAAACTATGTGAAGGTGAAGTTTCAGACACAGAGGAGAAGTAATTTTGGATATATTGCAGAAACAAATCAAGAAATGTTGCAGAAGAAATTGAAGAAAACTAGGGCATTCGATATTTTGCAGTTCTAATCACAGTTTTGGGAAAATGAGGATGCTTCTTAGCTCACCTTGAGGAATAAGATCTAAAATATTCAAAGTTTTGAAGAATAGGCTTTCTTTGACAAACCCTAGATCAACCAGATCCAGAACCAAGATAGACACCTCAAATCGGTAAGATCAAATATTTTGCTATTTAGATTTGAGGTTCTCATTTCATAATGACTAATCACACTAGCTTGATGACAAGCTTGATGAAGCTGACAACTTCCAAGCATGGAAGTATAGGATCTCACTGGTTCTTGAAGAAAATGAATTGGACACCTACATAAGTGAAGAGGTTCCAGTTCCAGAGGGAGACAAGGCTAAAAGACTTACACAAGAAGAACATGGTCAAGGCCAAGAGGATCACCTTATACAATAAGTGTCTTCCCTAAATGCACCTAAAGAGATGTTTGATTCTTTGACCAAGCTATTTTGAAGGGAATAATATAAATCAGAAAAGTATAGGAACTCCATGATCCTTGAATAAATTGACTTAGATCAGTATTTCAGTAAAGAAGTTATAAGAGCCAGCGGGAGAGAAAAGAGAATCATTGGTGATTCTATTAAAGATCATCTCATCCCTCATATTTCATCCTTGAAGACACCAAAAGGAAGTGTTTGATGCTATGAAAAGAAATCAAAGAAGAATAAAATATTTTTATAACCACCTTGAATGACCTCCCAAGATCATGGGATTCATTCATTTGAGGAATGCGTGCCAGAAGGAAGTGATTACCTTTAACAAACTCTGGGAATAGAGTAGGAAAGAAGAAGCTCGACTCATAATAAGAGAAGATAAAATGGGAGCAACTTAAGATCAATCTCTCACAATCCAAAGAAGATCCCTCAAGTGATGAGGAATATAAAGGACTCAAATATTGAAGAACCTCTTATCCATCTTAGCATTTGGATGAGAAATGATGTTTTTATGAATGAAGAAGATGATGAAGCTTAAGGCTCAAGAAGGATTCTACCCATGAACGAATAAAGACAAGTATCCAATTTTCATTTAATCATATTATTTGGTTATGCATTTGTTTATATTTAGTTTATGTGTTATGCATTATAGAATGTTTGCATTAATGACAGTATACTACTAATATGCATGTGATGGGTAAGTATCCCATGGTGCTATACAAATCTCCATTACTACTTATCTAGAATGAAACCTCTTTGCTGACATATTGGATTAGTGCACAATCTTAATGGTGTCATAGTAGAGATGGAA